>JAVYIG010004432.1:0-162188 GCA_035222895.1 Strongylocentrotus droebachiensis
TCACATTTTTACCTATAAATAATATATTATTCATATTAAAGCATTCTTTTTCACTACATATATTTGATAGACCATTTGGAATAATAATATGACCCAAAAAAATGGAAGAGCCAGGTTATTCCTTATGTTATCTTTGCTTTGATAATTTCTTATGTTATTTCATTGTTTCTTTAACTTATGTATTTTATTGTTTTTGTTGTTTTATTTCATTTCTAACTACAATTCAACTATTTTGACACCAAAACAAACACCTAAACTTTAAACAAGACCAAAACAACCAATGTTTTATCTCTTTTTATGCGGTTCCGGAGTAGTCACTAAATTACTACAGGGGGGGGGGGGTCAAATTGAGCCCCCCCCCCCTCTTTAACATAGGGTTAAGCCCTGCATGCTTTGAAAAAATGGCACCATGGAAATTCCACATTTTTGAGGCAGACTTTAAATTTCAGATGGATGTAAAAGTATAAGATGACCATCCATGCCAATTCATTAATGCTATAGACTGGATTGGACACAGTAATGGTATGAGCAGGTCCGAGCAGGAACTTGACCATACAACTTACTTGATAGTATTTTAGTACCCTCCTTACGTCCATCAAGCCCTTCAACATCTGAAAACTGGATCTGCATTCCTCTTCAGACATATCTGCACACTGCGTGTGAAATAACAGAATAATAATAATACAGAATAAACATACATGTACAATGTATAGGCCTAATCAAAATCAATGAAAAAGTATCCCTTATTGAAGGATGGCATCACCTCTCACCAATCATCACTCCATCCATATTCCATTAAAAATTAACCAATGTTTACAGAAGACAAAGTTGAAGTCTACTCACTCATAACTTCTTATAACTATTTTCATATGGCTCTGCGTCAATCAATAAACTAGGTGTACTACTTAACCTACACTCATGTTGATTAGCATATCAGACATAATAATTGTCAGTCTCATGAGCCCTCAGAGAATGGTCAGAAGTTCCAATAATCAAGATAGTCACATTGGCAACTATCAGAGGAGATTTGAATCTTGAAATATAGTTCTGGTCATTTTTGCCAGTCTGACAGCAAATTTCCTGAAGTGATTCTTGCAAAACTACCCATAAATGGGTATTAGACTAATTAACTGGGTGGTAAACCATTTGTATTATGGCAAGGAGTGGTAATAGACCAAATTTGGATACAAAGTGGCTATATTAATTAGCCCTACTTATTAACAGGCTGAATGATAATTGGACAAGATGCAGTATTCTAGCTAGTGGACAAACCAGGTGTGCATGAAGTGATATAATAATAATTCTTATGATTTGTAATATCCCAATCCCAGTCTGTAGAGTGTTGAAGATGCAGAGTAAGATAAAGAAGTGAGAAAAATAAAGAGTAGAAAATACAAAAGAAGAATTCAATAATCAATGGGAAGGCGCATTAAACAAGTAAGTTTTTGATTGCTTTTGAATAAATCTGAAGAACTGCAATTTCTAATTGGAGCAGGACCACCGTGGGCAAAAGCTCATCGTCCCCCCCCCCCCCCCATGTTTTTGTAGATTTTGGAACAACAAGAGAATCAGAGTTAGATGAATGTAAAGATCTGACAGGAGTGTATTTGTGAACTAGACTTACATTGTAATACGGAGCAGAACCCTTGACACAATGGAAAACGGAACCAAAAATTATTAAATAAGGGCGATCTCTGACTGGCATTCAGTGAAGTGATTTCAGAGTAGGGGTGAAAGGAGTGGTTTCTAAAACAGGGTACCGTTGCGTGCTGCAGAATTTGGAGTTTGGACAACTGGGTTTATGGTAGATTCAAGTATTTGGTTTGATGGTTTATTTAACATAAATTCTATTTTACAGGCTTAGTAAAGGACCAAGTGCACCGGACTAAATGGCAATAAACCATTTGTTGCTGCTAATTTGACCGTATAACTTACTTGAAAGTTCTGTAGTACCCTCCTCATGTCCATCAAGCCCTTCTACATCCGAGAACTGGATTCTGCATTCATCTTCAGACGTATCAACTGTTGATTAGAAAGAAAAATAAGTTTCATTTGCTATCCAAAGTGGAATAATGGTTTAGGGGGTTTTACTTTTTCAACCTTTTTTTTATTGGAGTGGATGATAGGAATCTGGTGCAATTTTCTGTTTTTCACATAGAAAAATCCAAGTTGGATCATACAAGAGGATTGACAAAAATGAGATTGAAATACATGTACACTTTATTTTCATCTAGGAAAAGCCAAAACTGTAGAAGAGTATATTTGAGAAAGCCTTTAAATCAGTCAAGCAGCATTGTTACAATTACATTAAATCCATAATGACAAGTCCTATAAAAAGGTGACATCTAATTACCCATCATTGTGTCATATGTCCAATACCTATTTTTTCACTCTAAATATCCACACAAAAAAACCTGTTCCAATCCAACTAGATATATATAGACCAAAATAAATTGTAGATACTAATGGTAGATTCTCCATCTAAATGTATATAAATTTTATACAGAAAGTGTGAAATTGGTAGTATTTATCAGTAAGATCCAAGTCAAGTTAGACCTATATAAAATATGTACCGGTATGTCTTATTTTCTAAACTTGAAATAAGGGGGGATGCTATTTAACAGGTTAGCTAGGTAAAGGACCAAGTGCACTGGACTAAATGGCAATAAACCATTTGCTGCTGCTAAATGACCGTACAACTTACTTGAAAGTTCTGTAGAACCCTCTTTAGGTCCATCAAGCCCTTCTACATCCGAGAACTGGATTCTGCATTCATCTTCAGACGTATCAACTGTTGATTAGAAAAGAAAAATAAGTTGCATTTGTTATCCAAAGTGGAATAATTAATGGTTTAGGGGGTTTTACTTTTTCAACCTTTTTTTTTGGGAGTGGATGATACGATTCTGGTGCAATTTTCTGTTTTTCACATAGAAAAATCCAAGTTGGATCATACAAGAGGATTGACAAAAATGAGATTGAAATAAATGTTCGCTTTATTTTCATCTAGGAAATGCCAAAACTGCAGAAAAGTATATTTGAGAAAGCCTTTTAATCAGTCAGTCAGCATTGCTACAATTAAATTAAAACCTTAATGACAATAACATTGACTTTCCTCTTTCTTTTTTTGTATGGCCACAGAGGCACACTGAGAGTTGGCTGAAAATATATGAGAGGAGAAAGACGGAATGGGAATCATCTAGTCTAGAAATCTACTGCTTGGTCTATACATAACTTTTGCTCTCTCTCTCTCTTTAAAGCTAGATCAAGGTATGAAAGCTAAAAAAATGTTGACAAAACATTTTTACAAGTGTGAAGGAGAAAATAATCCCTAAAAAAATAATCACCATGCAGCAAGGGTTTTAAAAAATATGATTACGAGTTTAACCTAGATGTAGTATTCTCTGATAAAGAGAAAGATCTCAGCTCTATGTTCATTTGTGCCTACTGCAGTATGCCTACCGGGTATACTGATTCATTTAACTTTAACTGGATGTTAGACCATTTCCCATTAAAAAAATAAAAAATAAAGCGAAGTCCTATCATAAGTGATATTTACTTACCCTTCATTGTGGCATACATGTATGTCCACTACCTAATTTTCACTCTAAATATTAAAACCCTGTTACCCCTGTTCCAATCCAACTAGATATATATAGACCAAAATAAATTGTAGATACTAATGGTAGATTCTCCATCTAAATGTATATAAATTTTATACAGAAAGTTGTGAAATTGGTAGTATTTATCAGTAAGATCCAAGTCAAGTTAGACCTATATAAAATATGTACCGGTAATGTCTTATTTTCTAAACTTGAAATAAGGGGGGGATGCTATTTAACAGGTTAGCTAGGTAAAGGACCAAGTGGCACTGGACTCAAATGGCAATAACCATTTGCTGCTGCTAAATGACCGTACAACTTACTTGAAAGTTCTGTAGAACCCTCTTTATGTCCATCAAGCCCTTCTACATCCGAGAACTGGATTCTGCATTCATCTTCAGACGTATCAACTGTTGATAGAAAAGAGAAACAAGTTGCTTTTGCTATCCAAAGTGGAATAATGGTTTAGGGGGTTTTACTTTTTCAACCTTTGTTTTTTGAGTCGATGATAGAATTCTAGTGCACTTTCCCCTTTTTTTTACATAGACAAATCTGAGTTGGATCATACAAGAGGATTGACAAAAATGAGATTGATAACCCCTGTTCAAATCCAACTAAGGAAGCTATGTATAGGTCAAACAAAATTGTGAATACAAATGGAAGATTCTCCATATATGGGTCCGTCCAGAAAGTTAGGGCAGTTTTTGTGACAAACCAGAAACTATGTCTCCTATCAACTGTAACAATAACGTTTGCTCAAAATTGAGTTAAGCATAAAAAGCATAGCCAACTGTCTTTAGTAGAAGTACTCAAGCTTCATGGTGAATCAATATTATAGACCCAAAGTTTATGTAATGTTATATGAATGTGTCCATCATGTAACACTGGTAAAAAGAGAAATGTGTATCAAGCAAAGATTTTGAAGAAAAGCAACTAAAACAGAAACAATTCTGGCAGGGCATTATTTATTGCATAAAAGTCTTCAACAGATAATTTCATCTTCCAGGTGTATAGTAGAAGATCTCATACCTACGTTACATGGACACTGTCATATTTTTGCCCCAGCTTCATGGAATGACTCATATATAAATGTTTAGACTATAGATACAGGAAGTTTGAAATTGGCAGTATTTATTGGTAAGATCCAAGCAGTGGCGGATCCAGGCCCCCCCCCCCCCCCCCCACTGAGCGACTTTTCGGCCAGCGCGATTTTCAAATTTTCAGGAGCAAAAAAAAAAAAAGTTGGGCCCCCTCCCCTGAGAAATCCTGGATCTGCGCCTGGATCCAAGTCTAGTCAGACCTACATGTATATTTCTATATGTCTAATATTCTAAACTTTTGTTTTTTAATGTTATAACTTCTTTCTGGCATCAAATGTATTTAATCTATAGGGACATACTTGGATGCTGTTATTTCAACATACAATGTAGATCTGCATTACATCTAAAACTAGATCTACATCTGACAGTTACATCTTGATCTAAACAAAAATGAAACTACAGGGGCACTCACAATTTACTGAGGTTCAAATATTGATATTGATATTTGAATCAAGATCAGGATTTAACTTTTATCAAATGTACTTGTGAATCCAAAATAGTGAGTGATTTTTCAGAAAATCTAAAGGGGCCGAGCATTAATTGTGCATGTGACGAATAATGAGATTTGAATATTGAAATTTTATATCCCACATTGTACCACGCGAGAAAAATGAGAAACAAAGAAATACACAAGGAAAGAGCAGAGGATCTAGATACATAAGAAAAGACCCAAGGATAGATTACATGAAAAACAAAGAAATACATTTGGAAAGAGAGGAGAATACAAAGAGTAAACAAAGGGAGAAAAAAAATACACATAAGATGACACAAGAAATCAAGGAAATACCTTCGAAAAATAACAGAAGTTGAAAGAAAAAATTCAAATCAGACTCTGGTCTCTATAGCTATTGGGATTTTTTTCAGACATGTGAATGATTGCAGTAAAAGCGACATTTTGATCACGATCAGAATCTCGCCTTTTGGGAGCATGTGAATGCCCCTATTAAGTTGTTATGACTTATATTGCACATATAGATCTAATAATGTTACGGTTTTGCATTGGATGTTGTCTTTTGTACCAGTTAGACCATGGCTTTAATCTACTCTTTATCCCTTATGAAGCCACATAGTTTGTACATGAACTTCTATGTATCTCAATTGTTTTGGTGCAGTTTACAAATCATATTGACTTTTCGTTATTCTCTAACTACCTGCAATGTTCTTCCATTATGGCTGCCTTAAACTTTCATCAACCTTCATTTTAATTTAAAAAGAAAACATGCTTTTCCTTAATTATCCAAACGATATACAAAATTCAGAGTTCATGACTGTGTGTGTGTACTCGATTACAACTCTTGAAATAATATCATAATCATATAACTCTAAACACTAATTGGATTAACTTTTCAAACTTTTAAATCTATTTTCTCTAAATTGACAAATAACATTTTCTTTCTTTACTAAGTGTACTAAAATAATCCCTCAGCTTTCTTCACATGCCAAGTTCATGTATTCAAAGAGAAAGGAAGTTTAGAATTTGGGAAAGCTTTGAATTGTGAGAGCCTTAAAGGCTTTATTGGATTGGTGTACTGCATGCAGCCCTAATCTCTTCCCATTAATGTTTCAGGGGGAATGGGGTGTGAGAAGAAAGCCTGTGACCAAACATTTTTGTATACAGTGTGTTATACTTTTAAAAGAAGAGCAATTTAGCCATAAAAAGTCCCCCTTACAAGTAACAGAATTATTTTAATTGATAGAATTAATTAAAAACACAAGGAAGAACTTTGCATGCACATGTATGTACTGAGTATTGCCATTACTCAGATAAATTGTTGCCACCTATACCAAGAAAAGGAAGTTTTTTTCGTGAATTTGGCAATTTTTCAAATGTCAATACCAATTCAGGTTCCACATGCTTGTAAAGAACACCATAAAGAGAGAGAGAGAGAGAGAGAGGGAGGGGGGGGGGTACCAGACAATAATCTTACTACTAGTAAAAAAAAAAAAATGCACTCATTTTATTTACATTCCCTATCAGATTCTTCTCAAAATTGTCACTGATCTGTTTCTTTTTAAACAAACTTGATTTAGATTCTAGGACTAGTACTAAAGTAAAGTACTCACTATCACTAGAGCTATATTAGGGCCAGGGTGGATTTCCCCTATAGAAGAAGGCAGGGTCTAGTCTGATATTGATAGAGCATTGGGCTCTAGATCTCGCCAAATATGCAAGGTTAATATCAAATTATGGATCAAAAAGATAGATTTTAGAAATCGAGAGAAAAATGAGAAGTTCAAAGGATACAAATTTTTAATAAAAAAAAAAAACATGTTTAGCGCCCGCTTCTTTTTAGGCCGCCTCCTTTTTTTTTTTTTTTTGACTTTTTAAAACCATTTCTAACAGTTAGATCCTAAATAGTCTAGTCTAGTTGTTCATTATTTTGCTGTAAAAACATGAAAAACATTGTCTAGAGTCTATCTAGATAGTAGATCTAGGCCTATCCTAGAGTCTACTTCTAAAATGAACTCTTTCTGAATAAAAAACAACAACATAGGCTAGACCTATAGTCTAGCCGATAAAGAGTACCGAAGCTGTGACGTCATAAAAATCTATTTTTAGAATTTCTCAATTTTTTCTTCATATTCCGAAAGAACATCAAAAATAATGTCCAAATGTTGAAAACCAATTGAATATGTTAAATATCGGCTGAGATATGACCATCTGAATAAATATACTCCCCATAGAACTCAGTGTTATTATGCTCTGGCTCCTAATGGTTAGGAGCCAGAGCACACTGATCGAGCTCCCATACTGACATAGGACATAGACTCTAGCTAGTCTAGACCTATAATCATTCAGATGGTCATTTCTCAGCCAATACTTAACATATTCAATTGGTTTTCGACATTTGGACATTATTTTTGGTGTTCTTTCGGAATAATTGTGAAGAAAAAAATTGAGAAATTCTAAAAATAGATTTTTGATGACGTCACACTTCTCCACTCTAGACTAGATGCTGGCTGCAATCTGGAAAAATAGCCCGACTGGCTGGACGCGACGTCAGGACAGGGATAATGTACAGCCAGGGGAATGTACGGGTGGCCATCTTGAGAAAGAAGAAAAAAAGGCCAAGATCGATCCTCCTTCCTATTTTTCGAAAATGCATGACGCTATTTCATGATTTAGAAATCTATTTAGAGTCTAAGGGTCTAGAAAATCTAGATCTAACTTTAGAAAGTCTAAGTTACATCGTGTTTTTTTTCTAATGCCTGGCCATAAGGCATAAGAATTGACTCAGTTAGGCCTAACAATCATAAAGAAAGATTTAAAGAGAAATGAAAACAGTTAGTTATCATTAGAATTTATATAAAAGATGCTGGATTACCTGATGATAAAAACGACGACATAATTCTTCCTCTGAGACTGTCCCTGTCCGAGTCTGAGCTAGCCTTTGTTGACGTGGTCGTGGACGTACGGTACTGGTCTGGCCTGGTAAGACGTCGCTCGTCGATCGGCTGCATAGTCCTCGATGACGTGACGTACGTGATTGTTGTAGAGAGATCGAGACCTTATTTCGTAGACAAGATCGGGCGCACCACGCAAATAAAATGCAGCTGCTAACGCCAGGCCAAGGAGGATATTACAAACTCTTTGCTAAGGCTAGGCCTAGCCTGCAATCTGCCAGGCCAAATTCACGAACAATAGAGCAATTATATACGTCCGCTCGGATTACGATAATCCCTGGTCGAACTTAACTCGGTCATTGATCGGCATGGATGCAGCGCGCGCAAAACAATAGCCACATATAGTTTCTCAACTTCAAGTTTAAGTTCATTTTACTCAAAACCAATGATAGTCTATATAATCTTTACAGAAAAGAGAGACTGGTTATATCAATATAGTATATTAACATCGATCAGTAGACTTCAACAATGATCACGGTCTGTAAACAAATACGATAAAAGAAGATCTACCCTTAATTAAGATCAAACTAACATAATCCTCTAATATTAACTTGTTTAGGTCATAAAATGAATGTTTTTATAGGACCCATTTCGAAGCTGCTAATAAGCTTGTGATCGGTGCCATCATCATCATTACAAAAAATGAAATCATTACAAAAAATCATCAAAATTAGCAATATGGCAAGGTAAAAGAAAAGGATGTAACGTATATAGGCTTTGGGGGGGGGGGCGGAATGAGCACTAAAAACAAAATGGTTCCGGCCCCCCCACACCTTTTTAGCACAAAGAAATAAGGGTAAAATTGTGGTAACCATCTTTTTTACCGTCTTTTTTTTGCAACTGCGTAGGTGCCCGTCATTTTTTTAATACTTGTTTGTTTGCCAGGGGTGGGGGCCCGTCTTAATATATATATATTTTCCAATGGTCACGGGGCCGCCCCCCCCCCCCTGGATCCGCCACCTTGGTTAGAATCCGATGATGAAACAAATAATCGTCACGTGATCTTTCTCCCAATACGTTTCAATTAAAACGTACTTATTTGGTTTCACTTTATTCCATAATAGTCTGCAAAGTATAGCTTTATGATTGAGTTACCATGCCTTCTATAATTCTCCAAATCATACTGATTTTTCATTGTTATGGTTACCTCTATTGCTTCTGTTATGTCTGCCAGAGGCGGCGGAGCGACTTCCAAAGTGGGGGGGGGGCACCAACAAAAAAAGGGCACTTTCTGGGAAAAAAGGGCACCTAAAAAGGGAAATCTCAAAGCGAAAATAAACAATTTTTAGACATTGGTATATACCTCTAAAATTTGATTACAATATCAGGGATGATTTTAATATTTTTTTCTCTTTAAACATCGTATAAAATATTGCTTTTTAAAGCATCATACCTTGCAGTTGGATGTGATGGTCGAAAAAATCATTTGCGAGCGAGGAAAAATATAAGATTTGTGAGGTCACAGTGCGAAAACTACATCTTATAAAGAGGAAAAAACCAATCCTCATCGGGTTATAAATAAGCACATTTTCATAACAGCAAACTGAAAAGACCTTTGATAAGTAACATAATTATAACAATTATAACATCTATATAGCGAGCGTATAGCGAGCGAGCTTTGGGAGATATTGCTCTTAGTCGCTTGAAATTAGAGGCATGTTTAATGATGAGAGGAAAGGGGGACACTTATCGAAGGGATAAGACACTTATTAGAAGAAAAAAAGGAGCACGTGTCAAAGTACAAAGGGTTATTATCAGAGGTGAAAATGGGGCACTCACCAGGGATGAAAAGGCACTTATGAGAATGGAAATTGGGCATTTGTCGACGGAAAAGAGGCAACCATCAGATTTTGATAGGGGCATTTATGAAAAAGGATAGGTTCATCATAAGAATGGAAAAGGGGCACGTATCATTGTTAAAAAAGGTTAATTATCAGAGGTGAAAAGGAGCACTTATCGCATCTGAAAAGGGGCAAACACCATATATGAAAGAGGCACTTATGAAAATGAAAAAGGGGCACTAATAATAAATGGAAATGTGCATTTGTTGAAAGAAAAGGATTTTGATAGGGGCATTTATTGGAGGTGAAAGGGGCTTTTATGAAAAGTGGAAAATATGAAGGAAAAAGAGTATTTATTAGGAAGGAAAAGGGGCACGTGTCAAAATAAAAGGGGGTGTTATTAGAGATGAAAAGAGCATATATCAGGAGGAAAAGGGGGCACTTGTCAAAATAAAACGATTGTCTCTCAGAATTGAATAGGGTCATTTACCAGACATGACAAGGAGCACTTGTAGGAGAATGAAAAAGGACTATTTTCATAGGTGAAAAGGGGCATTTATGAAAAGGCTAAGGGCTCTTTGTTAAATGGGGGCACTTATCATAAGGAAAAGGGACACTTATTAGAAAGGAAAGGGGGCACATGTGAAAATATAAGGTGCGCTTATCCGAGTTAAAAAGAGGTAGTTATTAAAAGAGAAAGGGGCACCTCTTACAAAGGAAAAGGGGCAAAGATTTGAATTGGGCAATTATCAGAGGTGAAGGAGGCGCTTAACAAAAGTGAAAAGGGGCGCTTCTCGTATCCGAAAAGAGGCACTTACTAGAGATTAAAAAGGGCACTTATGAGAATGGAAAATAGACATTTATTGCAAGGAAGCTGGGAACTTGTCTGGGAAAAGAGGTACGTGTCAAAATAAAAGGGGCACATATCAGAGGTGGAAAGGAGAGGGGACACTTTTAACAATTAACAGGGGCACATATCAAAGTAATAGGGGCACTTTTTATGTAAAAAGGGGCGCTTCTTACAAAGTTAAAGGGGCACTTTTTGAGTACTTGAAAAAGTGGGGTGCACTGTGCCCCCCTGCCCCCCCCCCCCCCCGGGTCCGCCGCCTCTGATGTCTGCCTTTCAAATTTCATCAACCTTAATTTCAATGTAAAAAGAAAACTTCCTTTTCCTAAAGACAGTTTCCAAACAATATACAAAATTCAGAAGAGTCAGACTGCATACAGCAGTGAAAGGTAATACAAAGTATGGGTGTACATGACTGTGTGTGTGTGTACTCAATTAAAGCTCTTTAAATGATATCATAATTATAATAATAAACACTTGGACCCGCACTTGGACTGAAACTTTGAAAAATTATAAATCTAGTATCTCTTTATTGACAAATAATGTTTTATTTCTTTACTATGAGTCTACTAAAAAGAGGTGAACTCTCAGCTTTCTTCACATACCGAGTTCATGTATACAAAAAAAATTGTGAGAGCTTCTTCTGAAGCATTTTTGAATAAGTAAATTGAACACTAATTTGTGTGATTTTCTGTTGTTGGAGGTAAAAGGGAGAGGGGGTGTGCGCACCTTACGCCCCCTAGATCCCCCTCTAGGTCGGGGAGGGGAGTGTTACGCCTAGAAAATATACGTAATTCATGTTTCAAACCTATAATACTCTTCTCGTATGAATAGGCACCCTCTTCTCGTATTACTATGAATAGGGACCCCTTGATTATATAACGATCCCGATTTTGTATTATGAATAGCGACCCTCCTCTCATATTATGAATTTAGCGGGTCTAATATGAATAATGACCCTTATGAATAAATGACCCATTTCTCATAGTGTGGAAGTATTTCCCAAATGCCATGTATCTGGGCCAAAAAGAAGCAGAAAAAGAAGAAGAAGAAGTAGCCGCCTATAGAAGAAGATATCAATGAAGAACGGTAAAAGAAGAAGAAAAATAACAACGATAGAAAAAGAGAAAGGAGAAGACAAATAAATGAACAAAAAGAAAGAGGAACAGACTTACCAACCATAATTGTGAATAATTTGATATTTTAAAAATTTGTTCAAAGCTGCTCCACCCCCAATTGTTTCCTATAATCATACTATATATTTGATAGCTTAGAAGTAGACCTTTATTGTTTATTAAATTAATATTGGTCAGTTTTAGCGTACAACTATCATAATTTACTTATAGTTTAAATTCATTTGGTTCGGTAGCACTGTAAACTGTATATAGCACAGCAGACTCATACATGGGCTAATATTATAACACTCTCGTAGGCTGGCCTGATTAAAGCTCATTTTCGGACACATTCGAATCGTGTCAATTGAGTTGATTAATATTGTCTGAAATACAGACTACTAAACAACAACAATGTATTCGGCTTAATTCTCACGGGAGCTCAAAACAAATTAATGAATCATGAATAGCCAACGATCGCGATCGTGCGACCTACATGTAGATTTTGAAGTTGTATTGTTTGTAATCGCTCAAGCGTCGATCTTTAATACCGGCGCGTGTTTGAAAACAAAGCGGCAGCCCTTTCTTCTTATACTGACCACAGCTCTCATCGATCGGTATACTTAGCTTTATTCAAAGCCATGGTTGAAATGATTTGAACATGAACACGCTACATAAACTGAATATTGCGACTCGGTTTGGTTTGACACTTTAACATTTTGAGAAAAGTTGATACTGTATGTTACTGTAGTGGTGTTTAGTTTCTTTGTATTTCGCTCGATGTATATTTTCATGTTACTGTAGATAGATATTCTAGTAATCTAGAGCTAAAATATACTATAGTATCTCTTTATTGACTACTAAACAACAACAATGTATTCGGCTTAATTCTCACGGGAGCTCAAAACAAATTAATGAATCATGAATAGCCAACGATCGCGATCGTGCGACCTACATGTAGATTTTGAAGTTGTATTGTTTGTAATCGCTCAAGCTCGATCTTTAATACCGGCGCGTGTTTGAAAACAAAGCGGCAGCCCTTTCTTCTTATACTGACCACAGCTCTCATCGATCGGTATACTTAGCTTTATTCAAAGCCATGGTTGAAATGATTTGAACATGAACACGCTACATAAACTGAATATTGCGACTCGGTTTGGTTTGACACTTTAACATTTTGAGAAAAGTTGATACTGTATGTTACTGTAGTGGTGTTTAGTTTCTTTGTATTTCGCTCGATGTATATTTTCATGTTACTGTAGATAGATATTCTAGTAATCTAGAGCTAAAATATACTATAGTATCTCTTTATTGACTACTAAACAACAACAATGTATTCGGCTTAATTCTCACGGGAGCTCAAAACAAATTAATGAATCATGAATAGCCAACGATCGCGATCGTGCGACCTACATGTAGATTTTGAAGTTGTATTGTTTGTAATCGCTCAAGCTCGATCTTTAATACCGGCGCGTGTTTGAAAACAAAGCGGCAGCCCTTTCTTCTTATACTGACCACAGCTCTCATCGATCGGTATACTTAGCTTTATTCAAAGCCATGGTTGAAATGATTTGAACATGAACACGCTACATAAACTGAATATTGCGACTCGGTTTGGTTTGACACTTTAACATTTTGAGAAAAGTTGATACTGTATGTTACTGTAGTGGTGTTTAGTTTCTTTGTATTTCGCTCGATGTATATTTTCATGTTACTGTAGATAGATATTCTAGTAATCTAGAGCTAAAATATACTATAGTATCTCTTTATTGACAAATATTCACCTATAATGTCAAGAATACTTTCAACAATCGAGGAGCTGCCCTTTCTGCCAAGTGCCAACACACTTATATTTACCTCGACAGTTTTTTACGCCCCGCCCCCCCCCCCCCTCATTTAGGCGATGTATATTTTCATGTTACTGTAGATAGATATTCTAGTAATCTAGAGCTAAAATATACCATTGTATCTCTTTATTGACAAATTTTCACCTATAATGTCAAGAATACTTTCAACAATCGAGGAGCTGCCCTTTCTGCCAAGTGCCAACACACTTATATTTACCTCGACAGTTTTTTACGCCCCGCCCCCCCCCCTCATTTAGGCGATGTATATTTTCATGTTACTGTAGATAGATATTCTAGTAATCTAGAGCTAAAATACACTATAGTATCTCTTTATTGACAAATATTCACCTATAATGTCAATAATACTTTCAACAATCGAGGAGCTGCCCTTTCTGCCAACACACTTATATTTACCTCGACAGTTTTTTACGCCCCGCCCACCCCCCCCCCTCATTTAGGCCTACTATTTTTTACTAAGTGCACGTACTAAAAAGGGGTTAATCCCTCAGCTTTATTCACCAAGTTAGAGACAGGGGGTTTATAATTTGGGGTTGATAGAAAAGCTTTCAATTGTGAGAGCCTTGAGGCTTTATTGGCTTTGTGTACTGTTGCCATTCTTGACAATCTACTAATCTCTTCCCATTGACGGGTGGGGGGGGGGGGGGTAGGAGAAGAAAGCCTGTGAACAGACAAAAATCATGTTTAGTGTCCCCGTCCGCTTCCTTTTTTGAGACGCCTGCTTTTTTTCTTTTTTTTAATGAAATACCATTAAAGACATACTGCTAAAATTAGCTTTTTCTGAATTAAAGAAAATGTAAACCGTAAACGCTGGCGGCTATCTTGAAAAATAGCCCGACAGTCAGGGAAAACTGGCACTCCTTATTTTTCAAAAAGGCAGGACGCTTAATCATTTTAATTGATAGAATAATTAAAATCAATTAATTACAGTAAATACAAGGCAAAATTTTGCATACAATGTATGTTCACTAAAAGGGAAGAGAATTTTGCCATTTTGACATTGTTGCCAACTTTTATTATTCTTGTGAAATGTGATACATCAAAGTGAAAGCCTTGATTTATTTTCCTTCTCAAGGTTTGTAGGCTGTAAGGCATACCGTACGTAGCGATGAGACAGTGGAGCAGAGGGCATTGGAAGAGAAGACCAGAAAAGGGAGAGATGGAAATGAAAATTGAGATTACTGAGAGAGTTATGATCGAGTAGCAGTCTTCCCATATAGTCAAAGGGTACGAAACAGGTAAAAAACGTTAATGTGACCTTAATTTGGAGACGGGCCCCCTCACCTGGTGAAACAAAAAAAAGTGTTCACTACCCCCCCCTCCCCCCCCCCCCCCCATGGTTCATTTATTCACCAAAAAAATCCCTAAACATGAGTCCCATAATTAACAAAACTATCCCTAAACAAGGGTCCTTTTTAAAAATTTCAAAAATTGTCAAACACCCGAAAATTGTGAAAAATGGGCCTTTATTTCGAGAAAAAACAACCCAAAATGACCCTTAAAAATGTGTAGGGGGTTAGAGGTTTGAGCGGCACACCCCTGTCCAACAGGGGCAGATCTACGGGGGGGGGGGGGGGGGGTTAGGTGTTTTTTTTTACCCCCCCCCACCCCCTTGGGCTTGCCTAAAAATAAACCCCAAAAAGATTTTTTTTTTAATTAATGGCGGGGGGGGGGGTGGTTTTTTTTTTGTATTGCTTTCTACCCCCCCCCCCCCACCGAAATATTCGTCGGCACGTTTTTCGTTTGGCGAAATGAAGAAGAAAGATATTAGTGCTCACAACAGCATGGTTATAGGATGCGATGACGAATAGAATAATCGTCAGGTGATCTCTAGCCCAAAACGTTTCAAAACGTACTTATTACCCCCCCCCCCCCCCGGGGGGGGGGGGGGGGTGATTGTTTTTCCTCTCTTAGACTGACTGTGTTTGTCGTCGTTAAGTCTTCTAATACCAGTGGTGGGTTTAGGGGGCACTTAATTCTGGTCCGTGCTTCCCCTCCCCTGTTGTTATATGTGCCCCAATTTTAGACCTGTGTTACTCTTTTTTTTAATTTTGAAGGAAACTGACGGGACCTCCAATTTCCTTTTTTTCCTTCTATTATTTAATATTTGCTTTTTGCTTTGCTTTCTCATTACGGTAAGTGATATAGTACATTAACAAAAATGTTAAAAATAATTTTTTTTTTCAAGATTATGGATCTGTCGCCCCAAAGATTTCAACACCACATTAGGGCTAGGCTGCTGCGTTTGACAGCTGACTTGCCTGTCTTGTGTGTGTGTGTGTGTGTGTGTGGTGCTCTCACCTCAGCATTCTTGTGGGGTTTTATGTGCGCTTCACATACCCCTTGTGAGGCATTTTTACTTTGTGGGGTATTTTTTCAGGACCCCACAGAGTAAAGTCTTTCAAATGACTGTATATTCGGTGTCCTATGCCCTGCGGGGCATTAGAAGTGGTACCCCATAAATGACATTTTGTGAGCGTGTGCTAAAACTTGCACACTTTTTTATGGTAACATCGTAAGCACACCGCCGGGTTGTTATCGCCAGGTTGTACCACATACCCCACTAGTAGGGGACCACAAGGTATATATGGAACGCACAGAAATACCCCACAATCAGGTGCCCCACAAAGGCCCTGATGTGTGAACTGGTGTGTGTGTGTGTGTTGTGTGTGCACTTTGTATAAATATGTTATGCGCACTGTTAATTGTAACCGTAAACTGGTGTATATTCTATTGTTGTGTGTTGAGGATACCCCTGGAGCTCTCGCGATTTATTATTGGATAACAAGTTTTTCACGTGATCCGCACAAGCCATGGCCAGCACACGATAGGTGCCTATTGAGCCAATCAAATGCAGCGTTAGGATGGCTTGGTTACGTTAATATCTCGGCAGGCTCGAGCATGCGCGTTCGAGGTTAAATCAGTATAGAATTCTAGATCTAACGTTAGGCTTTAGATTGAGAAAGCAAACTTTTGATTTTACGAGATAAATTTTACGACTAGTCTATACGATCAGGACGCCAATTTCTTCAGAGACACGAGTCTGCAAATTGTCAACGAGTTCTTCGGTTCTTCTATAGCTATTTCTTGTTGTTGATTTTATTTTTGAACTTAATTTGCTGCATTCTGCTTGGCCTGCACGATGTGGTGGTTAGAACGCGCTTCTCAGCATGACGTGGACGGATCGAGTGACACCGAGGACGAGCCGCGGCCGCGCTACTACTTGATCATCAATGGAGAGAGGGCCCGCAGCGCCAAGTCGAAGGAGTTGTGTGGTCACGTCGTCGCCATGCCATTCAACGCAGCGAAGCTGACAACAACGAGGTTGAGGTTAGTCACAATATAAGCTGTATATAGTCTACATCGAAATTTAACTAATGAGATCTACATATGATCTAGAGTTTGTTAGGCATAGACCTAAGTTAGGTCGATCTAGATAGGCCTATAGATCTTAGACCGAATTTTCCGTCTCTTTCGTTCGTTAGCCTCTTATTGGGGTAGGGTCGGCCGGCTCTCTCTTTAGAGACGGAAACCGTCTATACACATTCCCTTGATAACGCCACGGCCATTTCAGGTCGTAGCGTTTTGCCCCCCAAATCCCCCAAAATGTCATTTTACCTCGTGCATTTTATATTTTAAATTAGGCCTAGGCTATAATAAATCAGTTCCACTTACCAACTTGACTGAAATAATCAGTTTAATAGTCCCTTTTTAGGAATTTATGGGTCAAAATCGAAATCCATGTTGAAAAAGATTTTCAAAATGGATTTCGATTTTGACCCATAATTTCCTAAAAAGGGACTATTAAACTGATTATTTCAGTCAAGTTGGTAAGTGGAACTGATTTATTATAGCCTAGGCCTAATTTACATGTGGATATGCACGAGGTAAAATGACATTTTGGGGGATTTTGGGGGCAAAACGCTACGACCTGAAATGGCCGTGGCGTTATCAAGGGAATGTGTATAGACGGTTTCCGTCTCTAAAGAGAGAGCCGACCCTACCCCAATAAGAGGCTAACGAACGAAAGAGACGGAAAATTCGGTCTATAGATTTATAGATCTAAGTTAGACCTAATAATATCGATCTAGACTAGTCTAGTCTAGAAGTAGAAATCTAGTTAAATTGGGAACTTACTTAGATCTAGATCTAGAATCTAGGCCTACTTAGATAGAATCTAGTCTCTAGGTAGATCTAGGCTAGATCCATAGAAGATCATTAAATGTCCAAATAGATTCCTAAAGGTCATGAGTTTAAATTTGTTATGAATAGACTCTAGATCTAACTTTTTTAGAAGTAAAGTTTCTTGTTATTTTTCGGATAAACGTTGATATTAGTATAGAATCTACACTTTTTCACAGGTTTCAAAGCAAACCGCTGCACAATACAAGTGCATACCGATGGTGGGTTGCGGGCGGGCGCGCGCCTGTGTGAAGTTCTGAAATGTTTGCTGATTTTTCTTTTTTACGTGTGTG
Organism: Strongylocentrotus droebachiensis; assembly: GCA_035222895.1. NCBI lineage: Eukaryota > Metazoa > Echinodermata > Echinoidea > Camarodonta > Strongylocentrotidae > Strongylocentrotus > Strongylocentrotus droebachiensis. The sequence goes on from JAVYIG010004432.1 coordinate 18,185, forward strand.
CAATTTCATGTGTGCATCAGTTGTTTGTGTCACCTGTTTAAGCATGACATGTCAAAATCTCCTTGGTGTGACGTAATAATATATATAATATGTACATTGCCAATGAACTTAAGTTACGCTTAAGTTGCGCTTAAGTTTTAGTCTAGGCCCTCTCTCACTTGAATTCGAAGCCACTCGAGCGGATCGGCCAATGGTAGCGCGTAAACTCACTGTATCGCGTTCAATGCGCAAAGTGCAACAATACAACTTTAAACTTTTTTTACAACATCTTTTTTGTCCCGCCTGTTTCACAAAAGTAGTGTGTAGTGCCATTCTGTACACTAATCCCGCATTGCATTAAGGTTGAGAAAAAAGGTATTTGTAATTTTTTAACATGGGAATTTGCTTTTGGTAAAATTTAAGCGAAATCTATGATCAAGAAATATTTTTTTTTGGATGAGGAATGTGAAATGTCATGCAAAAATGACTGTGATTAGCGGTTTTTCGCGCATTTACCGATACATTGTCTCGTAATGAAATAGAGTCTTTCGGTCACAGTTGAGATCACAACTTTTGTTTTAAAAATAAAGGAAAATAAAGAAATTAAATAAATGATTTCTGGGCTTTTAGAATTGGCATAACTTTCTTATTACTGGGGCCAGGGCTAGTAGTATTATGATGAATGAGGCATATCAAATAAAAATTCTTTTTAAGCTCTGTTTGATGGTATAGGGTGTCTGGAAGATTTTTCAATCTTACCTTTTGGATTGATTCACACCATCATGGTTGGATAATTGAAATCTACTACCGGTATTCAAAAGAACACATTTCAAATTTCAAGTCTCGATCACCGATGTTTCTATCAAAAGATACATCCCCCCAAAAAAAATCTAGGCAATATTCATCATATTTTTTGCTCAAAAACTGCATTAAGCGCGATATACAAAGCATGGGGAAGGGTATATTCAAACTGTAATCTTATGTGATCCCTAGGGGCTAGCGAAAAAATAAGCACATAGATGTATTCCTTATGGCTGAAGCTACTTAATCATCAGGGGGGTCATTTACCAAAAGTTGATATAATCTCTGAGTTACCATGGAAACAATGTTTAAATCGCCGTTTTGATCAAGATATTTGTAGAGTTCTGAGATGCCCTTTTGGGGCATATACAGTGTATGGAGAAAAACCTGCTCTTTCATATGACACCTCATTTCGTTGTGCATCGCCTTCAGGATCACAAAGAATAAAGGTTTGAATCTTAATTTGGTAATAAAAACCTTTACTCAACGTACATTACAAGATCCTTTAATACCAGGTACTAAGATACTTTCTGAAAGATTAAAAGCGATTTTGAGCAATATTGTGTCTGTCGATCAAGTATGGTTATTTAAATGATTGAAACATTGGTGAAGCAATAAGCTTAAACAATGATATGATTTTTCACGCGTCAAATTTTAATAAACCAGGATATTTAGTTTCACATGTTTTGCTTGGAAAACTACTTTAATAATTCCTCTGGGTTTTGATCAATGTTAAGTGAATGGGTGAATATACTTTATAGGCCAACTATTAAATGCTCAAAGGTGTGTTTTCAACGGGGGAAATCAACCGGTTAGTTTAGAGTAGAGCGGGATTAAGACAAGGAGATCCGCTCTCTCCTTATTTATTCATTTTATGTATTTAGTGCCTAACCCATTGCCTACAAATAATTTGGTCAAGGGTATTCACTTTGGTGAAACGCAAATGAAGCAGATCCTTGATGCAGATGATATGACAATATTTATAAGAGAAAATATAGTCATATAGACTCAATTTATAGATTGGAGGAAATTCTCAAGAGCTTTAGGATAATATCTGTACTTGATAATTATTAAAATAGAATTGTTTATTTTGCCTCTGGGGCCATCTGTTGGCTCGACAATTCTTTTTCATTTTGGAAAGGAAGTTAACATTGTAAAAATAATACCGGTAGGTATTTATTTTCACTAGCTCCTGATGTTGCTGAAAACATGAATTATAAAGAGATTTTGAGCAAAATTAAGAAATTGTTGAATTAGTGGAAACAAAGAGATCTCACTCTCATTGGAAAAATTCACTTCCTAAAAACATAAGCACATTCAAAATTGATTTAAAGGCATCGTTTAACAACGTTAAATCTGAGATGCACGGCTCTACCTGTTATCAGTATCTGTGGTATGGTGTAATATTGAAGCCCTACAAAAATTGCGCTTCAAAATGATCAAGAAGTGCCTCAAAAAATCAAAAAATCTGTAGTGTTACTGTAGTGTTATGAAAACCGTTTGAAAAACGCTAAAGGTGGTTTCAATTTCCAATTATAAATATCTTGAAAATCTGACAGGCGATCGGCTTGTAAAAGTTATGGGGTTCCTGACTGACCTAAAGGTTTGTAATTATCATATATTGCAGCATAAGCTAAATGATAAATCCAGGATTTTGTTTAAGAATCTGAGACATAGTTACCCAATCCCTTTAAATGTAAGTTCTTTGATTTCGCTGCCTGAACAGGTTTTCAACAAAATTGATGACATTCGATTTAGCTTTTTATGGCAAGGGAAGGACAAGATAAAAAGAGGTACTTTACAGTATATCTTAATTCCAAAGAGGATTGAAAATGCTCTATTTTTGTGAAGGAACAAAGGGTGATGTGGATCAAAAGACTTGTAACTGGAGACCAGAAAGTGAATTGGAAAAAGTACCGGTACTTCAAATTTCTACTGAGACAAATTGCAGGAAATTTAATTTTCTATTGTAATTATTTACTAACATGATCAACATACAGTTACTAAGTAACCAGGAAATGATAACTATATATTTATTTTTTGAGATGAAATATTCTTCAATGATACATGTAGGTACATGTATATATTCATAAGAAAGGAAACACGTATTTTCATAAAAATATTTTCTTTTAAAATACCTATCAATTGTACCATATTATATACGAAGAAGGAACATATGATTGAAGTCAGATACATATTTTAGATGTATGGGACTAGATGAAGAGAAAATAGCAACGGTTAAAGAAATATGTGCAGACACGTCTGAGGAATGGAAAAACGATTCAAGAAAGCATACTTCAGTTGACTGTCTAACAATAGAATTTTTGTTTTCAAACAAAAATTCAATTTGAATCAGTTTGTTTGATTAAAGATTAAAGGGCAAGTCCACTAAAAAATAATTACTCTCAATAGAAGCAGAAAAATCAGACAAACCAATAAAAAAAAGTTAAAGCAAAATCAGATTACTAATAAGAAAGTTATGATTTTTTAAAGACCTGAAATCACATGAAAAATTGGCAACTCACTCATGAGTCTGTGACATCATTGCCTCACTATTCACTAAATTTCCAATTTTCCCCTAAAATCACATTACCCCACTACAGCATCCAAGTTATATTGATAGTACCTGTAATATATGTTTGTGTGGATGCACTTAATATAAAAAAAAAAAAATCCCCGATAAATCGTGACAAATATGAAATTTCGATAAACTTTTCAGAAAATAGTTTCAATTCTTTAAAGTTCATTTAAGATTTTGTGAAATGTCATGCACGCAATATGATACAAATCATATAACCTGCGCAAATTAAGGCATGGGGAAATCAAGTTTTGAGGGATAAAAAGGGAATTTAATGGGATAAAAATAATATAAGGCTATTGATAAATAGTGAGGTAATGACGTCACAGACTGATACCTAACCAAAATATGCAATTTGTGTAGTGATTTTCTAAGTTCTATCTATAGTTTTTCTTTACAGCGGGAACACTACAGGATGGTAGGTCGAATGGCTCAGCGTGGTCAGGCTGATGGGGGGGGGGGGGGGACGGTTGTGGGGCCCAGGATGATGGGTAGCGTACATTATTGGGGTTCGCCTTTTTTCTTTATTTGTTCAGAAAAGTATGTTTTCTACAAATATTCAGGGCCATGTGGCGTCTCCCCCCCCCCCAATGTGCCCTCACCACAACCGTGGGGATGTCCCCTATCCATTAGTTTGCTTTCTTATCATTTTGTTAATTGCTTAATTTAATTTTAATTTTGTTATGAATAGCGACCCTCATTTCGATTATGAATAACGACCATCTTCTCGTGTTATGGATAGCGACCCTCTTCTCGTATTATGAATAGCGACCCTCTTCTTGTATTATGAACAACGACCCTCTTCTCCTATTATGAAAAGCGACCCTTATTTCATATTATGAATAGAGACCCTCTTCTTTTATGAATAATGACCATTATGAATAGCGACCCTCATTCTGCATTATAAATTGCGATCCTCCTGTCATATTATGAAAATCGACCCTCTTATCGTTTTATGAATAGGGACCCTCTTCTCCTGTTATGAAAAGCGACCCTCTTTTTGTATTGGGAATAGCGACCCTCTTTTCGTGTACCGTATACTATGAATAGCGACACTTTTCTAGTATTATAAATAATGAACCCGATTTGAATTATATACAGTGCGTCCCAGAAAAAACGAAACCGAGAAGTATCGATGTTCTATCATAACTTAATCACAACCATAATTAATGGATGATACATATTTGGAAAGCTTAGAGTCTCCTCTTTTAGTTGATGCTACTCACGTGATGCATATTTCACGCATGAGTGATTCAAAGCAATTTGAAGGAAGAAAACCAAAAAGTAATTTGGCGGGCGGTATCTGAATTTCGAAGAAAAATTCACATTTCTAGAAAGTTGAGTTTCTGCCCTTTCATATGACACCTCAATCAGGAAAAATGAGCCAGAAATGACAAAGTTCTGTTTGTTTAAAGTAGTGCTTGCATTTCCATAATGTTATTAAACGAATTCGTTTTCACTGGCTGCCTGTCGTAACAATAAACGAAATTAACAAAAGACTTAACTCCGTTTCGTTGACAATCAGCCGTAGATGAGAGTCTTCATGCATGGCTGATTGTCAACGAAACGGAGTTAAGTCTTTTGTCAAATCTGCTTTTTGCTACGGCAGGCACCCAGTGAAAACGAATTCGTTTGTTAAAATTATGTAAATGTAAGGGCTACTTTAAACAAACAGAACTTTGTTATTCGTGGCTCATTTTTCTTGATTGAGGTATCATATGAAAGAGCAAAAAATGAACTTTCTAGAAATGTGAATTTTTCTTTGAAATTCAGATACCGCCCGCCAAATTACTTTTTGGTTTCCTTCCTTCAAGTTGCTTTTAATCACTCATGCGTGAAATATGCATCACGTACGTGAGTGGCATCAACTGAAAGAGGAGACTCTAAGCTTTCCAAATATGTATCATTAATTAATTATGGTTGTGATTAAGTTATGATAAAACATCGATACTTCTTGGTTTCATTTTTTCTGGGACGCACTGTATAGCGACCCTCTTCTTTGATTATGAATAGCGGTCCTTACAAATAATGATCCTTTCCTCAAGATTTTCTTTTAAATTATGAATAGCGGTCCTAATGAATAGCCAAGTTGCCCAAACAATGTGCAGTAGCCAGTAGGGTCTACATGTAGATTCAGATCTACTGATTATTTATTGATTTCAACATTTGTAGACTTCATACATTATTTGTATAAATTATTCATTAATGATTATTATATGCAAAAATTGAAAACACAATGATATTTAGTAGCAGATTATAGATTTGAGAATAATTGTTTTGCTTGTAGACTCTGCTACTACTAGTAGTAGTAGATATAATGGGACCTATTATCAAAAAATTCTAATTTGTTATGGAATTAGGCTCAAATAGATTTTTTTTAGTGTCTTGTGAGGCCGAAATACCACATCTCTTAAAGGGGAAGTCCACCCTGAACTTAAGTTGTTTTTAATAAAAGCAGAACAGTGAGAGAAACATATCAGTGAAGGTTTGACGAAAATCCGACAAAGGATACAAAAGTTATGAATTTTTAAAGTTTTAATTTTGTGACGTCACATGCGAGCTGCTCTCCTATACGTTGTGTACTGTAAATTCCATAAATTGCCATTTTCTCAGAAAAATAATTATTATTTTACCTGTGCATTCGATATATTATCAGACACATGCTTTTATACACGCCTCTATGAAATAGATCCATTCCTTCATCAAGAACCATGAAAAGGGGGCAATTTATGGAAATTACAGTACACAACATATGGAAGAGCAGCTCGCAAGTGACGTCACAAAATAAAAAATTTAAAAATTCATAACTTCGTTATCCTTTGATGGATTTTCGTCAAACCTTCACTAATATGTTTCTCTCATTCTTCTGCTTTTATTTAACCCAACTTAATTTCAGGGTGGACTTCCCCTTTAAAGGTAAAGACCAGTATTGGTAACACCCCAATTTCAAAAAATGAAATGGAAGCTCTCATTACCAATCATGTGAAAGAATATGTTTTGACTAATACATGATGATAAAAAATTTGCCGGGAAACCACCTACTAATTCATATATTTGGTAAATTTGTTTCTCCCATGGTCCTGTGAGAGATATAGGGTAGTCCCATATACATCTTTCTGTGTATAGTGCTTGTAACTTTAGGAAGAATGGGCCAAATTTCTTATCATTTTGATGATTCCAGAACCTTGCAGATGCTAGATGCTAGATGATCAACCTTTTCTGATCGATTCCACAACGTTTCTTTCACAATTCAATCGCATGACCATAACTGGTCTTTACCTGTAAGGTTGTTGAAAGAAATATACTGGAAGACTGGATGTGATGTACCATTTTGAATCATGTCATGCACATATTGGAAAGTTTGTCTGTTCAGCATTTTACACATCAGTTAAATGGGTTTTACTTGAAGTTGGAAACAAAAAAATTAAAACAAAAATATCTTCAAATATTTGAATGCTTCTTTTTTCTTGCTTTATTCAAGATTATCTGTGCAGGCCGGGAATAAAGGAATCAAGGCCAAGATAGGGGGGATGGCGAGCACGGAAGAGTTTCCAACAGAGGAGGTTGAGGCACTGGTGGAGGGGTTCAAAGCTGCCACCCAGATACCAGTAGTGACCATCATCCCTGACTCTGAGTCCCAGTCCGACAACACCCAGCCAGACAACACCCAGCCAGACAACACCCAGCCAGACAACACCCAGCCAGACAACACCCAGTCCACCAGCTCCCAGTCCGACAACTCCCAGTCCATCTTCATCCATTCCGATAACACTGATCCACACCACACCCCGCCACTCATGAGCAGCACACCAATCCCCCGGAAAAGATCCAGAAAGCAAGGATCTTCTGAGCGTGGAAAACAAGCCAGATCCGAAAATAACAAGGAGAACAGCTTCTCCGTTGAAGCAAAGTGCAAAGGTGAATTTTAACGTCTTTTTTTTTTTTTAGCTTAAATTTCATTCATATCAGTTGCCTTGTTTAAACCTCAGTAGATTGTACAGATATATTTGACCAAATGGAAATAATTATCATAATTTCTACAGAAGACAAGGACCAAACATATAAATGTTATTTTGTTGTGATACTTATAAACCTTGACCTACTTACACAGTTTGTTGAACTTAATTATCCAATATTCTCTGTCAAGGAAGCACAGTGTTAATAATATTGGGCGTGTAGCCCCTCGGGACTGCGTGAACAGTGAAGTCTTCAAACGTGCAAAGGGTATGCACATCGAGATCCACATTACATTTTTGATATCAGAATGTGGAATAAAATAACCTGTAGCTATTTTGTGCGAAAGATAGTATGGTTTGTCTCCCGAATTGTTTTGATGATCTTAGTGTCACCAATTACATAAAGTAGTTTCCCATAGATTCAACTTCCAATTTCGTTATTGTATCTATGAACATTATTATGAGGTTTATTTAAAAAACATGAAATATTTGATCAGCCACGGAATTTCCCCCTCCCCCCTAAAAAAAAAAAAAAAAAAAAAAAAAAAAAAAAAAAAAAATCAAACCATGTTAAGTTAGCTCATCAGATCACCCAAAGTATGCAACTTCAAAACTGAATGAAATTGGCTTAATATTAGAAAATTTGATATCAGAATGATGCTGGACAGGTTAATTCGGCCAAACTCAATATCCAAACAATATTGGACAAGTCTTTGACCTGTTGACATACCTCATCCAATATTTCCTTCTATTGACCTCAAGGCCATCCAATATCATATAATTAATTTGCTCTAAATATGTGTAACATCCATCTTTTCTGTTGCTAGATTCTAGGGCATATAGCCATTCCCCATTATTCAGTAAACTATTGTGTATTATATAGAAAGGGGAAAAGGCACATTTACAACATCAAAGATTTTTTTTCTCCCTTGCAAAGAAAAACTTTGGAAAGTGTGTCGGGTGTCGTGTTGATTTAGCAGAAAATGCTTATAAGGTAATTATTACATATTTACTTGATTCTTCCTGATTTCAATAGGACTGTTCAAGGTCTCTGTGGACCAGTTGCTGAAAGCCCCAGAGGGGATGTTAACCAAGAAGGTGTCAGAAGACCAAGTGAACAACATCAAAAACATTCTCAGGGACAACAAGCCTGGTCAGCTACCGCTCATCCCTGTAATGGCCACAGGACCATGGCCTGGCAGAGTGTCCCCCCAGGACAAGTTTATAGTCCTGGGTGGATACCCACTGTTTATGGCAGCCAAGGATCTGTCAACAGATGTGAAGTAAGTGAAAGTGCACTATTTATTTATATATCTTGCTAACCTGTTAATTCACTGTAGGGTTGAAGACGTCACACAACATTACTGCATATCCTTGTGATATGCAGAGTGTAACCTTGAGATCACCAACGTATACCTTTTTTATATTCAAATATTCAACATGCAATTTCTTGAAAAAAAGAATAAAGCCCATTATTAAAGACAAATTGCTTTGGCCAATAACTTACTGTAGATGAATTTTATGTTTTTACTTCCAGTGGTTGTAAGTAAAATTGCATTTTGTTTTTTTAACGGAAAAAAAGAAGACTTTTCTCAGCAGGGCATCTTGGATGGGTGTTGTTACTCTACATACATTGTATAGGTAGTTTTAAATTATTTTTTAAATTTAAATGTACTCCTAAATCTCAAATTTGCTATTTTCAAATTATTCTCTTTCTTGAAAAGAAGAAAAGGCAATTTATTATCCTCTCGCCGACGAAGTCGGAGGGGATATAGTAACGCACCGTCTGTCCTTCTGTAACAAATCTGGTTTCAGATTGATAACTTGAGTAATGTTTGACAGTTTTTAATGAAATTTGATATGAAGGTACATTGGTATCAAAATACAGCCTAATTTCGATTTCAGAGTATGTAGGTCAAAGGTGAAAGGTAGCTCATTAAATATGCAAAAATGTGGTAATCTCCAAGGTAGTAATATGCTGGTATAGTCCAATGAAGGTAACTAGTTCTGACGTACTGTATATAGGTCATTTGTACCCTGCGAGCTTAGAGGGGATGCTACGTATGCTTTGCGTTGACTTGTTTAATAGAATAACCCAAATGAAGATTTGCTTGTTCAGGAAATCTGATTTTTCTTTCCTGTTTCTATTTGCATTATTTAGGTTTGCTGACTACAGACAGCTGGCAGTAAACATCTTCTGCGATGTTGGGGGGGAAGAGCTCTACCAAGTGGAGGCCCTCTTCGGTCTGCAGGCTTCCCTCTTGCAGGATGGAGGGGAAAGCCTGCATTCTAGGGTTGCAGGTTTCCGAGAGATGCTGTACAGGATCTGTGGGGTAGCTCCTCAAGCAGAGCCACCAAAGCCTCCACTGAAAGTCAGTGCTCAGTGGAGGCGGATGTGTGCAGCTTCCGTTGGGAAGTCCACAGAAAGAAATGTAAGTAACAAGGATCAAACATATTTTGTTACATTGCTGATAATGCAAAAAAAGTGTGTACTCATGCATTCATATTTTTGATATTGAGGAGGTTTTTAACGCTCTCTTCACTGGGGAAGAGATCACACATGAAGCAACTAGTTTTTTCACCTTTCTCAAATTTTTTTAATAATTTTTTTTTATAGTTGTGGTTGAGAAATTCAGGAAGAATCCCCCTCCCCACTAAGTAATGAGGACCTCTATCTGAAGTAACTGATTTTGTTATGTAATATCTCTACTTTTATTTCAACTTTGATCATTCTTACAGGCGATGAAGACGTTAGAGCCTACATTTCAGCTGGCACAGTACAGCAGACGCTCCTATGAAAAACTTTGCAGGTTGTTTGATATGGAGCATGAGAATGGGAAGGAGGTGAAGCAGTCGGTAAGTATTGTTCATTAACCCTAAAAAGGCCAAGCTATTTGAGGTCTTGTACGGGGGGGGGGGGGGGGGGGGGGGGGCATGCATGTCAAGTGAAGTGTACAGAATACTATGATAATTTCATTTTTTTTTTAATTCACTTATTTGCATATTTATGGTAATTTATCCAAATAAGGTCATAAGTCACATTTGTACCCATAAATCATATATTATTGATATTGAAGTCTTCTTTTTCACTACACATATTCATTAGAACATTTGGAATTATAATACAACAACAAATTTGGAAGAGCCAACTTATTCCTTATCTATGTTATCTCTTGTTTTTGATAATTTCTTATGTATTTTATTGTTTTTGTTGTTTTATTTCATTTCTGACTACAATTCAACTATTTTGAATCCCAAAACAACCACCTAAACTTTAAACAAGACCCAATAACCAATGTTTGATCTATTTTTAGGAAAAATGACCTTTCCATATGTTTTGTCCACAAATCACGAAAATGAGCGATTTTTGGGCTGACATGCAAAGACAAAAAGTCACGTGACCTTGTAACTGTAGGTCCAATTTTCAAAAAAACAATCTGAAAAATCGTGGAGGGGAGGGGGTCATATTAGGGTTAATACCTGTATTGTAACATTGAAACTCGTTATCATGCATCCTTAAAATACATGGAGGTGACGGGCGATTCATCTCTATAGCGTACAAAATCACATGCGTACAAAAAAAATATATATATTTAAGAGCAACTAAAGAAATCATCCCGCAAATTTTTTTCCTGTTTGATTGCAGGTACCATTTCAGTACACAATATGCTCTTCATTTACTTACCCCCACCATCAACAAAAACTCAACCATATTTTATGAGGGCATTATCCTTACCTTTGTTACTAAAAGAAGCAAAAGAAAATGATCTTCTCACTGGGTTTAAATTTCATTTTTGTTTCAGGTTATGTTCACATGCGATCCTAAGGTTTGAACGGTTTTTACCCCATTAAATCTGACACATTGTTTTTTTTTACATGCCATTTCAAAACGATGCTGCTTAATAAGGCATGTACTTATGGCATCAAGGTATCATTTGAAAGCATAATACTTGAACTTTATGGAGAAAAGCAAATTAATGTAATATTCCTTTGTTTTAGGTTTAAACAAATATTTCTTTGGACACACTGTATTTTTGAAAATTATTATTCCTACTTGTTCATTTTTTTGACAGTTGTTTTTGCCTCTGCAAGGCCTCGGCGAGGGAGAGAGGTATGCTCTGCTATCCGGAGTTGTGTCAGGGGAGATTGCCCTTAAGGACATAAAGGCGATGGCCAGCACCAAGAAGCTGTTGCAAGGGGTAAAAGCAGAGCTTGTACAGCAGCTCAAAGTCAACTCATGGGAGGAGGCAGTGAAGGACTACCCACTGCACACAACAGAGGATGTCCTCAAACCATATCGTGGTAATTATTCTTGAAATAGCCCTAATACATGACAATATTGGACGAGATATGTCATCATATTGCTGATTTACGACATCTGATACACTGTATTAACATTTCTTTCAAAATTAAACATGAATTTTTGATGGAATATGTCCCATTTGCAGGTCAAAAAAATGAAAAGGTTAAATTCCAACGGCATTTGAAAAACAATACTTATTTAAAACTTTCCTCAAAACAAAAGGGTTTGAAAATGTAATTTTGCGAGAAAATAACAAACATTAGTTGTCAGATCGAAGTGATTGCAACTGCCTAAGTAATAGTCTGATTTCAGATCCTTGTACCGAATGGTCGTACATTTTGTGCTGCACAAAGATTCATTCAGTTTAATTTCTGCATTACAAGTAGTGGGTTATTGATGTAGACAAATGCTCATGTACCTGTTACAGCTCATTTTATGTATGTTATTACCAAAGAAGAAAAGATATCAGTCAAGAAAGTCTAGTTGAAAGTAAAGGGTTTCCTTGCATAATTTGAATAATAAGACACTGCTAACGTTTAAATTTCACAGATAGGACATACATGACATATTCATAATTCCTGCAAAGTTCTACAGAAATGTTGGCTGCAAAAGGGACATAGAGTATCTTTAAAGTCATGTTTCACATATTGAAATTAGGTATTTTTAGTGACTTTGTCTTTAGAATTTCAAATTTTGACCAATTATTTCCACATTCTGCTAAAACCAGCTAGGTCTTGGACATCAATTGCAAGAAAATAAGTTACAATTTATGGTACACCCAGGCCTGATAAAAACCCGAATTTATATCGGTTTCCCAATTTTTTTCCCATCTTTAGCTTATCCCTCATTTCTTGACCGATTTTGATTTGGTTTGCTTTATCTGGTAGAGATTAATTTGATTTACCGCACTAAAATTCTACACAGAATTTTTAGATTTTGCTCCATTGATTAATTCTGGTAATTTATTCAAATTTATTCCAAAAATAACAAAAAATGCTTCTTCTCCTTCATTTCATTTTTAAAGTTTTGTGCAAAATATTAGGATAATTATTTGCAAATTTGATCCCTCACAGAAAACACTTGATTTGTGGATTAAAAAGAGGTTGAAAATTAAATGTTCAGAATGCATTTTGTTTTCAGCAAAGCGCTACTCCCGGGAGCTATTTTGCTCCATTGATTAATTATGGTAATTTATTCAAATTTATTCCAAAAATAACAAAAAATGCTTCTTCTCCTTCATTTCACTTTTAAAGTTTTGTGCAAAATATTAGGATGATTATTTGCAAATTTGATCCCTCACAGAAAACACTTGATTTGTGGATTAAAAAGAGGAGAAAAGAGAGGTCCAAAAATGTGGATGAGCGCTACGTCATTGCGTTCTGGTTTTTTTCTTCCCCATTTTTTTTTTTTTTTTTTTTAAACTCGATTTTCTTCCCGATTTCCCCTTAATTTCTCTATTCTTCCCTATTATTTCCCAATTTTTATTACTTAAAAGGGTTGTTTAGATGTCTTGTAGATGCCATTTTCCCCCCCCAAATCCTCTTTTTTTTTTTTTTTTACTAAAGGGGGACGTGGTTGAGGGGGATCTTAATTGGGATTACTAGACACATTATAAAGGTTCATGATGAGTCTCAACAAAATAGCACTATAGTGCTAACATAGTAGCCAGCTTATGTTTACGTGTACTTACCACAACATTCTCTAAATCACAGGGGTTGATAGTGAGGGCAGGATGCAAGGCCGGGGCATGATTAGATGCTACAAGACTGTAGTCTAAAATTTGTACTTCAGGTGTATTGAAATTCCTGTCTTTTGTTATCCTTATAGGAATGGACTTCAAGAAATCTCTGCCAAGACCTTTCCTGAAATTAGTGAAGGCAGCGAAAGTGTGGAGTGTAAGCGGCACCAGGCAGGACATCGGTGCAAAGCTTCACTTTGCCAGGAGGGCCAGGGACATCCAGCCAAATTGCAAGATTGAGTTGGCATTTGTCAATGTCAGACAGGTATGGTTTATTTCCATTTGTGTTACTTTCTGTTGCTGTATTTATACAGGTATAAAATATGGTATCACAAGTGATGTCGATATCCCTTTTTTTTTGTGCTGAGAGCCAGAATTCATCAAAAAATATGCAATAAAAATAGAAGGGTTGATATTTTTTCATTACAGTCATAGACAGGCACAGGAATTATTTTTTTCAGCTTTATTTGTATTTTGATCGATGAAAAACAACTCACAATGCTAAATGGCTGCATTTTTTCAGATCATTAGCCTTCTCCCCTTTACATATTTGCTGTTTGATTTATCAGTGAATATCATGCAAATTACTTTTTAAATTAGGCCTGGTGAACTTGATTGCTTGTTTCTTGTCCAGTTGTTTTCAAGAGGGGGATTCCATGTTATTTTATATTTATTTGTTACCATGAACTAATTAGAAACTCTCTTATTGAGATAAAGCAATTTATATTTGTCTTCTATGTATTACTGCAGGATTCAGATATTACAGCAGCAGAGGAAACTCTCCAATCTAGGACCCTGCTGGCATATATCTGTGAGGATGTCTTACTAGCTGGCCGGACCGTTGAGTCTTTGCAAGGAAGGCAGTATACGTATTCGGTTTTGCTGAATAAAGAAGGTATTATATCTCTAAATGTTATATATTTTAGTAAACATGTCCCCATGTGGTCCCCATGGTCAACTTCAAGGTCAAATCTTAGGTCAAATGGTCAAAGTACCCCAACATGTACCAATCTCCAAAATGATGGCAGGTTTGGAATCCTTATTGAATTACCTTTTCAACAATACCATTTTTGTGAAGAGAAGTTCCTGAGATACAAGGGTTCAAAGACGGTTATGCCCATTTTTGCCTAATATCTCAAAATTTGGTGGGCCAAATCTCCCAAACTCCTCACCAGATTAACCTAAAATTTGACATTTGGTGCTGTGAGATCACACTTGACAAGTTCACTAAGTTTCATTAAAATAGAAAATGGTCGGATAAAAAACCATTGTATGATTTGACATGGAATGACCCTACGCTGGATTTACATAAAACTGCACAAAGTAATTGTATGGAAAGTAGTTTTCATTAAGAACTTTGTGTTATTCTTGACCCATGATATCGGTAATCCAATCACTTGTTTTTTTTCTTCTTCAGAGAACAAGGTACATCACCTGGTCCTTACCGTGTGGAGAGCAGACGAGGTCGCAGAAAAGCCACCACATCTGGAGACCATTCAGTCAGGAGAGGTGTACAAGCACTTGATAGAAAGGTTCACTTCAGCTGATGACCTGATCCTTGTGTACGGACCACTAGTTGGTGAGTTTTCATCATATCCATTCCGTAATGATGTACCTTTATTTTGAATTAAACTTTGTCATAAAGTTAAGTGGTAGTTTAAATCAAAATCTTCCTATATTTTGTCTAGTTTTTACTTTTATTTTTCTTTGAAATTTCTGCTTCAAGTCACGTCGGTTATCAATGGGGAGTTATCTCCCCATTGATTATTTTAGCAAATGCATCCAGGTGAGAACTTCCTGGATGATCAGCCGAGGAAAACTATATCCACTTTGAAAATAGTCACGTTTCGAGTAAACGTTTAATCGTATACCCGCCTGGTAAAGCCAGTAGTTGAATAATGAACTTGATAACAGTATAATCGATGACTCATTGGGAACCCAAGAACATCGCCTAAAAAGAGTCTAAATGGATGTGAAATAGAAATCTGTCACAATAATTCTACTTTCTAAGACATTGTCAAGGAAGTTTAAATAAATCAAATTCCTACCTAATCTTAAAGGTACTATGTCCCATTTGCAGGCCAAAAAAAAGAAAAGGTTAAATTTCAACGGCATTTGAAAGATAATACTAATTTAGAACTTCCCTAAAAAAGGTGGGGCTTGAAAATGTCTTCAAGTGGGAAAATAACGACTATTAGTTGTCAAATCGACTTGAGAGCCATTAAGTAATAGTCTTGATTTTCAGACCATTGTACCGAATGGTCATACGTTTTATGCTGCGCAAAGATTCAATTAGTTGAATTTTGGCCATCACAATAAGTGGGTTATTGATGTAGATAAATGCTCATGTACCCTTTACAGCTCATTTTATGGATGTTATTACCAAAGAAGAAAAAAAGCCAGTCAGTCACTCAATAGTGTCTGACAGTGAATTATAGCGGGTTTCCTTGCATAATTTGAATATTAGGACAATGCTAACGTTTAAATTTCACAGATATATTAACATACATGACATATTCATAATCAACCAATTTATAATGTATCGTTTAGATGTATAGTTGTCCCAAGTGTCATGTCTTGTCTAATGAAAATAGATGTCAGAGGACAATAAGGATTATTTGTAATGTTGTCCATCACAGTGAACATTACTATTTGTATTATCTATATCATGCTAGAATCCCATTATATAATGTGGGCTGGACAAAGGGTCCTGGATCACAGAGCCTGAAAGTTTCAATCTGTACCCCGAGTTCTCTGTTGTGAGGAAAAAATTATTTTGAGTGAATCAGTTATTTTCAGCTAAGTAATCATATTTCGTAAAATATCATCTATCAGTGAACAGTGGTCATAACAATTGATCTGTTTCAATGTCTTGATTTCTTTTTTTTTCTTCTCCATGTCAATTGTAAATTTCCAGATGCTACAGTTGCAGCTTTTAGACTGCATAGAAAAGCTGTAACAGTGGGATGTCCTGAAGTTGAGGAGGAAATTCGATTGATGGTGCGGCAATCTACCCTAATGGACAGCAGTGATCCCTACGAATACAGCGACGATTGATTTATATTAGGACGCTTGGTCAAAGGGGATACGAGTTTCTAGTTTGGTACATAATCAAAGGAGATAACAATTTCTAGTTCAGTCTTTGGTCAAAGGGAATAAAAAAATTCAGGGTTTGGCATTTGGTCAATGGGGATAAAATATGCTGGCTTGCTATTCGGTCAAAGAGGATAAAAATTCCTGGTTTGGTATTTGGTCTAAGGGGGAAAACAAATCTGAATTTTGGCGTTCGGTCAAAGGGGATAAAAACTTCCGGTTTTGGCATTTGGTCAAAGGGGATAAAAATTTCCGGTTTTGGCACTTTGGTCAAAGGGGATAAAAATTTCCGGTTTGGGTAATTGGTCAAAGGGGATAAAAATTTCCAGTTTTGGCATTTGGTAAAAAGGGATAAAATTTTCTAGTTTTGGCATTTGGTCAAAGGGGATAAAAATTTCCGGTTTTGGTATTTGGCCAAAGGGGATAAAATTTTCCGGTTTTGGCATTTGGTCAAAGGGATAAAAATTTCCGGTTTAGGCATTTGGTCAAAGGGGATAAAATTTTCCGGTTTTGGCATTTGGTCAAAGGGGATAAAAATTTCCGGTTTTGGTAATTGGTCAAAGGGGATAAAAATTTCCGGTTTGGCATTTGGTCAAAGGGGATAAAATTTTCCGCTTTTGGCATTTGGTCAAAGGGGATAAAAATTTCCGGTTTTGGCATTTGGTCAAAGGGGATAAAAATTTCCGGTTTTGGTAATTGGTCAAAGGGGATAAAATTTTCCGGTTTTGGCATTTGGTCAAAGGGGATAAAAATTTCCGGTTTTGGCACTTTGGTCAAAGGGGATAAAATTTTCCGGTTTTGGTAATTGGTCAAAGGGGATAAAAATTTCTGGTTTTGGCATTTGGTCAAAGGGGATAAAAATTTCCGGTTTTGGCATTTGGTCAAAGGGGATAAAAAATTCCGGTTTTGGTATATGCTCAAAGGGGATAAAAATTTCCGGTTTTGGCATTTGGTCAAAGGGGATAAAAATTTCCGGTTTTGGCATTTGGTCAAAGGGGATAAAATTTTCCGCTTTTGGCATTTGGTCAAAGGGGATAAAAATTTCCGGTTTTGGTAATTGGTCAAAGGGGATAAAATTTTCCGGTTTTGGCATTTGGTCAAAGGGGATAAAAATTTCCGGTTTTGGCACTTTGGTCAAAGGGGATAAAATTTTCCGGTTTTGGTAATTGGTCAAAGGGGATAAAAATTTCTGGTTTTGGCATTTGGTCAAAGGGGATAAAATTTTCCGCTTTTGGCATTTGGTCAAAGGGGATAAAAATTTCCGGTTTTGGTATTTGGCCAAAGGGGATACAAATTTCCGGTTTTGGCACTTTGGTCGAAGGGGATAAAAATTTCCGGTTTGGCATTTGGTCAAAGGGGATAAAATTTTCCGGTTTTGGCATTTGGTCAAAGGGGATAAAAATTTCCGGTTTTGGTATTTGGTCAAAGGGGATAAAAATTTCCGGTTTTGGCACTTTGGTCAAAGGGGATAAAAATTTCCGGTTTTGGCACTTTGGTCAAAGGGGATACAAATTTTCCAGTTTTGGCATTCGGTCAAAGGGGATAAAAATTTCCGGTTTTGGTATTTGGTCAAAGGGGATAAAATTTTCTGGTTTTGGCATTCGGTCAAAGGGGATAAAAATTTCCGGTTTTGGCATTTGGTCAAAGGGGATAAAATTTTCCGGTTTAGGCATTTGGTCAAAGGGGATAAAAATTTCCGGTTTTCGTATTTGGTTAAAGGGGATAAAATTTTCTGGTTTTGGCATTTGGTCAAAGGGGATAAAAATTTCCGGTTTGGCATTTGGCTCACACAAGTGGAGTAAATTGTATATGTATCATTCATAGGTATTTTATTATTTGTACTTATTTATTTATATCTGTAAATGTATGAAAATGTCCAGCTTTTGACATTTGGTCAAAAGGGGATAAAAATGTCCGGTTTTCAAGACATGGTATTGCTATTGGCTGACTCTATCAATTGTATATGTATTGTCATATGTTTTTCATTATTTGTATATACCGGTATTTATATTTGTAAATATTTAAAAATGTCCAGATTTGGGCATTTGGTTAAAAGGGGATACAATTTTCCAGTTTCATGACATGGTTTTGCTATTGCCTTACACAAATGGATTGTAAATGAATCATAGACATGTATTTCATTATTTGTACTTATGTTTGTAAATAATGAATATTCATTTTTGTAAAAGAAAGATATTACTTAATTTGTCTTTGATTATATGAATATTTTTTTACAGTTATTATTTGTTTATTTTTGTTAGTAATAAAAATTTCTCTGCATACATTTATTTTGTAGATTTCTTTCATTAAATTGTAGTTGTGATTGTACTATATGATTCTGACAGATGAATCAATTAATAAGTGAGAATGATTATATATAGTAAAAATAGAGAGAGAGAGAGAATTAGAGAGAATTGGCGCTTGGAATGAGATGAAAATGAGCATTCAGTAATTAATTGGCAAAAGAGTTTTAAATAAATCATGTTAGATGCAAAATATTGTCAGAGACACATAGTTTTTCCAAAGTACACTAGTATAGGAAAACAGTAACAATTTACCAGTAAATGAGCATAAAATTGCTTCACTTAATCTGGATTTATCAACATTCCTAGACCTACATACCAAAGCTTTTAAAAAATCTGATTTCCTTTGAAATAATTTATTGTTTTGTGTGATCTAATGTAAGTTAACATTTAGTATTTCTTTAATCTTAAGTATATGTTGAATATTAATTTTAATTATTTATATGCGCCTTGAGCATCTGTAGAGATGGATATGTTGCGCTTTATAAACATTGTTATTATTATTATTTACAGCAACGCAATAGTTATTCCAATGGAGTGCATCCGATTTCAAATTGGTCCAAAAAGATAACAGAAATGTAAATACACACAACTTTCTATTTCATTTCACTGCATGGGAATAAGATGTGATCGCATTGGATAGAAAACTTGAAATACTGGAAACCGATATTGTACACAATACAAAAACATTTATAGAACATTAAAATTACACCACTTGTGAAATATGTCATGTATGTAGGCCTACATTGAACATAAAGGCAACATTTGGTGTCAGTGTTTCTTCTAACCATCCTTATGGGAATTAGATTACAGAATGATGACGTATTCGGATAATTATTGTTCTTCTTTACATCAGCCGAACATGGATTCAGACGCATAAGAAAATGTAGTGACGTCGTTAACTTAATTCTTTACAATACGTAAATAGTGTAGCTCTACAATCAACTAAAGATCATAATTTGGATGGTGTGAAACTTTCACTAAATGACAAAATATCACTTACATGTACCAATATGACATCAGATCCGAGTGCCGTCACTGTTTAATCTTCAATTATACATCGAGGTCTTTCTTCATTCCATGTTTGTTGAACGGAAAATTAGAAGCAGCTTCTGGATGTCAGATATAACTTGTTGAGTAAAGACAATGCTGTTGTTGTTGTTGTTGTTGGGTTTATCGGCGCTATCCATCGACAAGCATGTAACTAAAAGCTAATATGGCTGATGGTTAACAAGTTGCGTCATTATCTCAGTATGGGTCCCATATAGCGAACACGTACTAGAGCATGACAGAAGGGAGAAGAACCTTTTATCTTAACAATAACGCCCTCACAAAGCGTCCTAGACGACAGAAATACATGTAAAGACAAAATCGATTTTGGGGTATAGTCTCCATATCCAGTGGTTTTGCCCTCTAAGTAATTTTCATGTCAGTCTCTAGTAGGTCACGCCTGCAGAGTAAAGTATATAAAAAGGATCTATTTTGAAGAAGACTTCGAACAGGAAAGATTGCTGGTCTATTGTTTGACAAAATAATAGGTCTTCCCTTTGCAAGTAGTAAAGGATGATACCAGTGGAATATCAAAATGATTTCAAATCTTTTGAAAGCATACATAATGTTTAAATATGTCGATGATCTAACCCTAGTTGAGTGTCGTAAAACAAACCGAATTTCAAACATGCAAGAAGCTGTAGAATGTCTATCTTTGTGGCCTGATATTAATAAAATGCAATTGAATCCTGCGAAGTGTATCAAAATGGACATTTGCTTTTCAAGAGTACCAGTCAATCAGTCTTCCATCATTCTCGAAAATTGTGTTCTTTCAACTGTTTCACAGGTGAAATTACTTGGTGTCACGATACAAAACGATTTGAAGTGGGAAGCCCATGTCAGAGATATTGAAAAAAGAGTGAATGCGAAACTATATATGCTCCGTTCTTTAGGGAAGTTCGGTCTTTCACATGAAGATCTGATTACTATTTGTATTGGCTGTATTCGCCCAATCCTTGAATATGCTACTCAAGTTTGGAGCGGAGGCCTCACTAGTGCACAAAAACAACGCATAGAAAGATTACAAAAACGTGCATTGAGGATTATCTTTGGAAAGGATTACCATAGTTACGCAAACGCTCTTGCTAAATCGAAATTACAAACATTGGAAAGTCGTCGAAATGACTTATGTGTTACCTTCTTTAAAAAAACTCTATCATGCACAGACCAGTTCAAACAATTTATACCCCAAAGAGCACACAATAGAACTTTGCAAAGTACTAACAAGATCCCTGAACCCAGGTGCAAAACTAAACGTATGCAGAATAGCCCAATCCCAGATTTGATCCGTTTGTATAACAAAAGTTTTTTATGATTGTATTTAATATACTTTGAAACAAATTGAATTGTCAAATTACAATTTCATATTCTTTAGTATATAATTAATTCATAAATTTGAGGTCTGATTTTTTTACCAAATTAGTCAATGTATTTTTTATGGCATGTTGAATGCGATGCATATCTATATTTATATTTTAATATCTCTAATGTTCACCTTATAATATTCATATTTGTCTTGCAATGTATCTTTGTATTTTATCAGCATGTACATAATTGTTTTCCCTCTCTGTCCATCTGTCCCCTTTCTCCACCCTCTCTCTCTCTCTCTCTCTCTCTCTCTTTCTCTTTCTCTCTCTCTCTCTCTTTCTCTCTCTCTCTCTCCTGCTTTCCCATCTCTCTTGCTTTTTTAACTCAAATTTTTAAATTGAAATATTGTATAAGATTAATGGTTTATAGTATATACACGCTCTTCATAATTATGTAGATTGTAGTGTGACATCTTGAAATGTATACTTGCTCTTTTCCAGCAATTTACTCATGTGCAATTCAGTTATTTTTTACTATGATATCTCTTGAAATGTATAATTGTCTTCACCATCAATATTTTATTCATGCACAATTCAGTTACTTGTACTGCGATACATGGAAATGAATCAATAAATACCATTTATCTATCTATCTTTTAGTGTACCTAGATTATTATTACTATTATTATTATTATTAATTTTTTTAAGGGGGGGGGGACTTGCCCTAAGTCCTGATTGAAGTTAACAAAAATAAGGGCATGGAAATCCTTTCCCACCTACGCTTTATTTCCTTCTCAACTGTTTAATTTTTGCGACCCAATCTTGTGCAACAAAAGAGCATCAATATCTAAAAATCTAACCTCAATATGTTATCATTAGACTATCCGCTTTATATTGTCCGGTGAAATTTGTTACTTGGACTATTTGTTGCCGAGCTTCAGATCTTGTGTTATATTACACCTTTACAAAATTCAAAATGAGACGACAGAACTATATCATCATTACAATAAAGTCAAAATGGTAATACTCCTTTGATAGTTTTTGCATAACATTTAACACATTAACAACTCTTGTACTCTGTTTGCTCACAAAACGGTTTGTTCCTTTTGCCCCTACTCACTTAAACGTCTTTATAGTCTAAACTGTTTGACAAGCAAATTGGAAGG
This sequence comes from Strongylocentrotus droebachiensis, assembly GCA_035222895.1. Lineage (NCBI taxonomy): Eukaryota > Metazoa > Echinodermata > Echinoidea > Camarodonta > Strongylocentrotidae > Strongylocentrotus > Strongylocentrotus droebachiensis. Next base: position 40,459 of record JAVYIG010004432.1, read on the forward strand.
AAAAAAATCCTTTAGCTATATTTAGTAGACAACAACTGACCGAGCGGGACTTTCTCTCCCGTTCTCTCTCTCACTCTCTCTCTCGCTCTCTCTCTCTCTCCCTCCCCCCTCTCTCTCTCTCTTATTTGTATGTATGCATAATTATGATTATTTGGTTAATTCATTACTATACAATAATATTTTATGCTTGGCACGACCATATCATAATGCCTTCTTGTGATTTCCTGTCAGAAAACATTTTAGTGAATGAATAAAAATAGCAAAAAAAAATAAATAGATGGAAAGAAAGATAGATAGATCAATGCATGAATAAGATATCTTCCTCGCTTACACACTGGCACACGCCCACACACAAACTATATTCTTTCGGTTCATCTTTCCTCTTTCATGTCCAATGTTCTCGTCAGTCCCCTTATTCCCACAATCTAGCACTTCCACTAACCTTCAGGTTCTAGATTTGTTTGTTTGGTTGGTAATCATTCGTTATCAATTATGTAATATAAATACGGATTGATTTAATTGAATTTTGGATAAGCTGAACGTTGTAGCATGTTCTACTGTTCGCTCCCTCCCCGCCCCACAATCATAATTTGGATCATGTGTAGTAGATGTTATTTGCATAAATCTACGAAACACATAATACCTCATTGAAAAGTATTGATCCGATCTTTCGTGATTCTTTCAAAATTTGTTACGAATGAATGAATGAATGAATACAGTAAAATATCTTTCAACAGATTATTTTATTTTGTTTTTTAATGGATTTAGGATTTTCGAGGGAGTAGGGCTCAGTTTTCATACAAATACCTAGCGACATCTCTAGTTTTCGTTGAATATTATCTGACAAATAAGGCATATATATTTCATGTTTGCATAGGTATTGTTATTGAAAAGAAATTGATACGTTTCACCGATTCATTGAAACAGAGCAGAATCTACCAATTTAAAGCGAACAGGCCTTTACATGACAATATGTAAAATGATTAAGAAAATATATTACAAGTGGCAAGTCAACTTTGAGATAAAAACAGATTAAAAGCACAAGAAATCACTTAAAAGCAGAAAAATCCAAGCCAATTTCATCTATAAAACAAATGCAATCAACACGATCAACAATGAAGTCTTGTTGATAGTAGTCAAGATCATTAAAAAAATCCTGATACATTACTATATACAATTCATGTACATATATAAGACCATGTGCGAGAACTGTTACAGTCCATCAAATTATTATCCATTTAAAAAGTTATATAAATACAATATAACAGATGTCATTATATTCATGAAATGGAGACGAAAACAAAATATCTTAATTCACTTTTGCAGGTGGCAATGTCGGCTAGCATAAAACTTACATGTGATATATTTCAGCCAATTCGAATCATGTTAGAACGCGTAACGAGCCAGTTTGCATATTGTGTTTCCTAACGTATGCAACATAATTCATGCATGGCTAAAGTCTCGACATTTTCTGGTCGCTGGCCATATGTTGCGAAGCAAATAAGCAAGAATTACTAATTTATTATTGAAGATTTTGCCCTAATAAAGGAGGCAAAGTATTTCCCTCCTTCAAATTAGTCACCTGGTTCTTCCGCAAATTGCGATACTAACAACCAGCGCCATTGATTAGAAGAGTTTGGCCAACCGGCAACCCGGTTCGAGTTGGACACAATGGCCCGAATTCACAAAGGAGGTTTATCGACAAACCTCCTTTTGTTTCGACAAACCTCCTTTTGTTATTTACAAACCAGGTTTGTAAAAAACGCGTCAAAACGCGTCATATGACGTACATAAACCTCGGTTTGTCGACAAACCTCCTTTGTGAACTCGGGCCATAATGGCGACTACTAAAGAATATAAGACATGTTGTGACCCAGTGAAACCAAGTTGGCCGAACTCTGTGTATAGATGGCTCTGCTAACAACCATCTTCAAGCAATTACAACGTATCCCTTTAATGGTGTAAACTTTAAAAAAGAATACTCATACTCTAAGCTGGTATTTCTGACTTATTCCAAATTCTAGACAATGATTCCATCATGAAATCAGTTCTCACACATTTTTTCTGACCAGGGTAATTATTAATCCTTTAGAGATCCGATTCCATAAGCCTGGTTGGAGATGCAGACCTTGAGTAGGTACGGTAGTTTCTTAACACCTGATCATAGGATGGTGGGATGGGGTTGGGTGAGGAAGCACGATGATCACCCTCTATCACAATGGGTATTCTGTGTACCCCATGGTCCCCATCAGTGTGTACCCCACGGTCTCCTTCTAGCTGGATAGGTACGTTATGTACCCTATGATGAGTTTGCATCTTCGGGTGGGCAGGTGTAGATGTATCAAGGGGCTCTCTCATCAGATGCGTCATTTCTCCTCCCCCAGATTTACTTTAAAAGAAAACAAACAAATAGAAAAGAGATATGCTCGTTATAAACTATTTTTCTCGGACTAAAGATTATCATAGAAATGATAACAACATAAGCATCTGGATACGATGATGATAAAGACTTCAATTCAATTCATTTGAATGACCAACCAAGAACCAGAAAAAAAAACATATAATATAAAAATGTAATAATTTTGCGAACTAACCATAAATTATCAAGCTTTTAGTTCAAATTTCAAATCAACGATAGTGAAAACAAAGTTCTGGTGTGATTTCCTCGATTCAGTCAGAACTTAAAGAACTTCCATTTGGCACGTCCCCCTCTTTTTTTCTTTGTATTTCTTGAAATTCGACTTTCTTCCATTGCAATTACAGTTATTCTTTGGCAAAGATGCAACACAAATAGTATCTAGAATGACCCAAATGATTGACATCACATTACAATTTTATGAAATGTATGAATATTACTTACTTCATGACCATTTCACGCAGTGCCTCTTCAAGTTTGGCAAAGTCATCTTGAAGGTCGCTCCGCTCAGTTGTATCTGGTGACGACGCGACTTGGTTGTGACCGTTATGATCGAAGTGGTGATCGTCTGCCGTCTGCATAGCCATGGTATAGTCAGATAGGTCATTGACCTCTACAGGACGATAACCTTCTGGGGTTATCCATTGTGGGGTTGATCTAGGTCGTGCTGACGAGTTCGGTATGGAAGGGGTGTGCTCATTAGCAGTCACATATGTCCTGTAGGTAGTATCTGATGGTTGATCACTCACACGACTTTGATAGCCACCGACTACCTCTTGATGTTTATCATGCACCTTAGACCTTGGAGACGATCTATTCATCTCAGGCGATCGTTCTGATACTTCAGTCATCTCATACTTCCCGCCAGCTTTGAACTGCGCTTTGTATTCTTTGTATCTCGTTGAAGTCCGAAAGCAACACTTACACAGCATGTAAAACAGTCCCACAATAAGTACTATAGCCCCCAAGACAAGCATTCCAATGCCCACGCTCCAGACTATTTGAGAAACGCTCTTTAAGATAACTATGATAACCAATCCCGCTACTGCCAAGAATAAGCCCAAGAAAATGAAGACGACAGCAGTAATGATCTGACACTGTTTCCCTCGAGGTACCAAGACGAGGTTGACGTCGGGTCGAACGCTCCATCGTTTCTTCGTCTTATCTCGCCGATGTCGTTGATCACCATTCTTCTTACGATAGATGACCGCATTGTCTTGGTTTCCTTCATGACGATTGACCTCGTTGCGTCGAGAACTATCATGTTCGTTACTATCCTTCCATCGCCATTGGTCGGTCCTTACGTTATCAGCCATCTACAGACAGAGAAAGATCGGAGGAGAGATACATAGATAGAGAGAGAGGTAGAAGGAGTGGAGATGGAAAGAAAGAGAGAGAGAGAGAGCGATAAAGAGTGGGGATGGAGAAGGGGAGGAAGCGAGAGGGGGGTCGACAGGTAGACAGAATATAGAATGGAAAATTATATATAGATGGAGAGATGGAAAGAAAGGAAAAGAGAAAAAGTTTAGTTTAAAATCTATGAAATCGTAATCTCTGCAGAAACTAAATCTATTTCTTTGGTCTTTCGTGACACATAAGATTAAGGATTTATTGTATCAGACAAATTTTTTTTAATGACATTAATACGATCAATATTAAAGGATCTGTCTTCGCACATTATTTGGGGAAACAAAAGTTCTATTAGTAATAGTAAATAAATGATAATAATCTCATTTGTATAGCAATAATACTACGTTTCCACTCCCATAGGAGTATTCACTGAAACCAATCTATTCAAAGTGTGACTGGGGTTTCATATTCCAGACTCGCACTTCTTCGAACTACTTGTCCTTAATATCACCCAATGGCGGCAAGAAAAACATATCTATTGTTGGCAGGCAGCCCAAAGGAAAATATTGGCTGACTAGCTTCTATAGCATGTGTGACAGAGTGCAAGAAGTCACTTCTTTTGTGTTCAAATTTCAACAGAAACTGTATCTATAATTATGTTCACGTGCTATAGATATTCAGTTACTCCATATTATGTCAAAACGTATAGTGAGTGTAGAAGCACTTTTCAGATCCCCTATTCCAACATCCCAAGTTTAGAAAATGACATATATGCCAATATTACATACATTTGTATATACAAAATACCTAGAGAGAATGTGAAAAAAGGGATATAGGTCTGTTCCTGTCGGTGATTTGCAAGCCCTCTAAAAGTTATCTCAAATGTTAGCAGCAAGATGAGTTTATGACAGTATGTGCACGATTTCAGATCAAAAGACTCTGTGGTTTTCTCTTTGCGAGTGAAAGTTGAAGCCCACATGTCGTACACAACAGAATGTATGGAGGTGAATAAAACACTGCCAGTTTCAAAATTCAAATTTGAAAAAGAAAAAATAATGTAATTACGCTAATAACAAATAGATTTCTATGATGATTTGTCAAACAAATTTTGGCCATTTTTACAAGTTTTTGATATTTTCACCTTGCAAGTCCCTGCTGTATTGACACCGTGCAGCATGTTGGCCTACGTTTAGAATTTTTTGTAACGGATTGTACAAAAAAGGTGATATCAGGTAATGAGTATTTAATTTCAATTATCTGAAATTACTTAGAATGCATAAGATCATCCATTGTGTGTTTGTCGCTTTTTTAGTCGGCTCCCACTCAGGCATCCCACCCTGGAAATTGCAGTAGCCCCCTTTCCCGACAATCATTTCAAAGATACAGTTGAGTTCTGGTCATGCCGCCCCCTCCCCTGAATCAATGCCCCTGCAAGAGGAGCAACCACAAACGGGCTAAAATTGAACTATTCAGTCTTTCATTCGCCTTCCCTCCCACATCTACAGAAACACTTTGCACCCAAAGGATCAACATACCAGAGACCATCTCTATTAGGAACGAATAACGTTCTTATATTTAAAGATAAAGTTGAGTTCTGGTCATGCGATTGCATTGTGAAAGAAAAGGTGTGGAATGGATCAGAAAAAGTTGATCATGTAGCATGTAAGTATTGGTGTGTACTGCAAGGTTCTGGAGTAATCAAAATTATAATAAATTTGGCCCAGTCTTGGTAAAGTAACAATTAAGCACTGTACACAGCAAGATGTATACAGGACTACACAAATGGTGTCGGGCCTACTTACCTTGATTTCCTTAACTTTCTATGCTCATTACTCAGCTAGTATACATTTTATACCAAAATTGTTTGGCAAATGACATTTATTTGTAATCTTGAACATTCAGTGTAAGTTTCGTTTGATTCTGTGAGAATTTTTTTTATAATAAAAAAAAAAAAAACAGAACTCAAGTTATCTGTAACCACCCACAGCTCTCAATCCATGACCATTTTCCTGTATTCGCATTACTACCTTCATCAGGTAGACTACACACGAATGCTTGCTGCATATGTAAACACACACAACAAAGAACAAAAGCATTCCGCTTCGGTAGAAAATTGTAAAACTTTGGTTTGGAAAGACACTTATTCAGCATAGTCAATCAAGCAAGTCGACGGCATTGCTTTGTATAATAATACGAGTATAATTTTGTGTAATTTTAAGATGAACGATCGTTATGCTGTATTACCATTAACCTACTATAAATAGGGTATTATTATTATATATACATGCTATCTATTTGTCATTGGGCTGGTGATACTACACCCAATTTTAAACATCTGTGAGTCATTATTTTACCAACAATCATTGCAATATATTTATATCTCTTGTAATACTACCATTATAAAAAGATGTTATAAATGGTGTACCGTTGAAGTGTAGCGTATATAGTACTTATTTTAAACTAATAGTAACCGAGTACAGGATCAAGAGGAGGAGCTTATAACACAAAGTTTACTAGTGTCAAATTGACGACAGTATTTGCTACAATTGTACAAAGCACATAAAGAAAACAGATACGAAGGCCTACATCTTAATAAAAGAAATGACTAGGGCATATTTATTTTGTATTACTATAAGAGCACAGCATCAGATGGAGACAAAAATCTCAAAAAGGGAATCGAAAATGTTGCAGAAATGGCACATAGACTCTTTGAAAGGGCATTTGTATTGGAAAAGTATGGGGAGGGGGTACAATCCCTTCCCACGAACCCCTGTATTTGCTGCTGCATGTTCAAAAATGTATGTAGGTAGTGGGTGGCTACAAGGATGCCCGCTAACTACTAAAACAAAAGGGAGAAGAGGAGAGCCTGAGAGAGAGAGAGAGAGAAGGAGAGAGAGAGAGAGAGAGAGAAGAAAGAGAGAGAGAGAGAGAGAGAGAGAGAGGGGGGGGGGGAGGCTTTGAATATTACCTGTCTCTCATTCCAGTCCACGCAATGCAATATAGATCGCTTTGCTCTCTCGCATGTACTGATCATTGACATACCAATGCCCTCAAAGACACATAGACCATGGCCATGAAACTTGTTATCAATAACAAGTGTCCCCTTTCTTTTACAAATTTGCTCTCAGCCAATCAAATGCAATGATTTTAGTGGCTTATAACAGTCATTGTCTTGTCATTGACAACATGCACCAATGACTGTGACAAGCTACTAAAGAACTGCATTTGTTTGGCTGAGAGCGAACTCGTCATTGAGTTTTGACACTCGCTATTTTGATAATAAGATCTGAGAATGTGGAATCAGACTGAAAAAGCACCAAATAGTAATGCAGCCTATTATATTTGGGTTAGTCCCCTATGCAAGACAACACACCATAATAATTATCCTTGTTGCTGAAAAGGCTTTCGACGAGTACAAGCATAAACATAGACGTAGACAATCATACATGTGTAGTTCGGTAGTCCATTTCGAACTTCGCTGCTTCTTCCCCTCACAAAGAATAATCTATATTTGCATTGTTCTCTTGCAGACGATGATAATCTATACGTAACCTGTCGAAACTTTGTGCGCCGGAGAATTCTTCTATATGCATAACCCAATATATACACAGAACATGTGCATTATTATTGTCTACACTAGTGTATACCTCGATCTGCAGTCACATGAACGAAACCGACACCAGACCGACACTAGACCGACACCAAAGATTACATTACCCCCAAATGGCCTGAAAAGAGTCGGGTTGGCGGAGTGACTGAGAAATAGCCCTTCAGTCAATCGAGACGATTGCATTCCTTATGATTATCCCAAAATTAATAAGGCCTACTGATAAAAACAATGATAATGTATTTATAACACACAGGTTGGAAGATAGAATGAAGCTGATGTGTAAGAAGGTTACAACGACCTAAAGTTTTGCAGCATGTATACATTCAGTTACTGGGATACAATTTACATTGCGCATATCGCCATTACACAAAGTAATTCTATAATTGATGAAGACTGAAAGCAAAAACAGTTCCGAGTGAACTGCTTAAATGAACATCATTATACTTACATTAATTCACCGTATTTTGTAGCTGCGAAATCCCAATAGGCATAGTATTGCTGTCGCTACATGACTTGTGATGACATTATTGTGACCATGAGTTTAGCGATTGGGAGTCTATGCTCAGGAATATCCGAAATGCATCACCAGAAGAATAGTGACACAACGTGCTTGTAGTATGGGATCTATCAGACGGAGTAGATGTTACACTAAGATAGTCATAAACAACAAAAACCGCAAACATACAAAGCGAAGATATACTTTTATATAGTCATGCACGTTTTTATTATAGTTGTGCTCCATGCACAGTGAACGTTAGAAGATAGAAACACCAAGTTGCACTCCAGCGAGCCATTGAATATTATGTGCTTTATTCACCCCCTTTCTCTCTCTTTTTTTCTCTCTCTTTCTTTCTCTTTCTCCGGCCTTCTCTTCGTCTTTCACGTTTCATTCGTTCTCTTTCTCGCGCTCTTTCGCCGTCTGAATAGAACTCACTGTTGCACAAAGTTTTAACAAACCAATGAAAAGGCGCGGCGACGGTAACAAAGGATCCGAGAAGCGGCATTCCTTCACAAGCCCCCAAACCCAAGGTTGGCTTATTCATACCATTCGCTTCGCGTCCATACCATCTTCCGATCATGATGAAGATTGTTATATGTATTGATAAGAATCTATGATATACTGCTTTAAATCCTTCCGAGGGACTTGGTGATGATGTGGTATTACACACTTCGCGGTACTCAGGAGCACCTGACTACAAGACCATATTTTGCATGTTCGCGGATTATCCTCACTCGGTTAGGTTTGGTCGTCCATACGACATCACATCACGTTTCTTAGCACAGGAGTGTGACTGGGATGTTGTCCATACGACGGCCGAAGACCCAACTATAATGTTATTGAGTTTTTTTGTATATGGCATATAGACGCACCTAAATTAAACCTTGGGAGCATTTTGTTCACGTTTCAGTGTGACTTAAATGAATAGAAACAAACGATTTGAGGTAGGGTCCATGGTTGATTGAAACTGGACCCGTTTCACAAAGCCTTTTTTCAATGACAAATAATAAACATCAGTGACAAATCTGCTGATAACCAATCAGAAGCAAGGATTTCAGTAGCTTATAACAAAAACTGTAATTCGTCACTGATGACATGTTTTGTGAAACGCCCCCTGATTGAGATTTCATTCGATGGGCTAGGCTCAAGTTTACCGAGTGGGTGGCAATGGGTTCCGCTTGATTACAAAGTTTGTCTGAGAAAAATAAAAAGCGAGGAAATGTTTACATCCTTGTTTTTTCCCTTGAGTAAAGTTATTTTTATTTGATGAACAAAGTCAAAATACCTAACGATGATGCATGGTGCTTAACAACCTAGCCACTCACATGCTCTTACCCTTCATACATTTTATTATATTAATCAACAGAGCCATTCTCTACAAATAATAATAATAATAATAGCCTAGGCTTCTATAGCGCATTACATCTTCGAAGAAAATAACAATGCGCTTTACAATATTAATACAACAAAATTACACATAACTACTAATTCATGAACTAAAGAAATATCAAAATAAGGACAAGATTAATAATAATCAATCATTATAAACATCAATTACAGAGAAATTAAAGCAAATTATGTAAAAGTATAAACATACTTTCAAAAGGTTGTCTCATAATCAGAGTGAAGTATGGATTAGTTGGATACAGAAGTTGCTGAGAAGAGATACTTGCGAGTTAGTAGGGTAACTGAAGGCCGGTATCATTTCAAGCTCTGCTTACGATATCGGTCTTCTGCATTCTCCCCCTTTTCTTTCTTTTCAAATACGATTAATTGTACTATTGATTATTTATATTTATTTATTTATATGAATTACTACTTGTATTACTTATCATTATATTGCTAAAATGTATTCATTGTTATTTTTGTTATTGTTTATGGAAAATGCAGAAATAAAAAACTTGAAACTGAAAAAACTGAAAAAGATAATTATCGCTAATGCTACGTGAAAAACACTTGAAAAACTTTAAATGTCTTTAAACATTTGTAAAATTACATGTTTAAACATTTTAACATATTACATTATGAATTAATTAAGATACATGTTCTGAACTTATAATATCATGTTGAATATAAATGTTGAATAATAAGATAACAAAATAATAATCGACTTATCAGAGAAAGTTTAATATACATCAATCTTAATTTTTTTCAAATAGATAACTATAACTACTGAAACATTGAATTTCCTTCCTTTGTTTTTTAATACTATGAATGTATCAAACAGACATGAAGATAATGGATTGTGTTTATTATCGAAACCCAAAATACCAACGGAGACCTTTTTCTCAATCGTCCTCTTTCTACAATTAAGAACGCAAATACTTGTGGTATTTAAAGATATATACGTTTTCTGTCGTATCACATGTCTTTACTACTATACCTGTCTAGAGTGTTTTTTTCTTTGCTACGTTTGATATTCAAATGTATAGTTAGTTGCCAGTATCTTATCAAATGTAAAGTATTTTCTAAAGAAAGTGTTATTGATGGTTACTAAAGCAATGCATCCACAATCCATACAGGCATATACGAGAACGGTATCCATAGCAACTTAGCATCCCAGCCAACACTGTATCTGGTTTGTGGCCATCTGGCAAAGAGGGCGTGCTCCATGGCATGAGTGACCTGTGTGATGTCTTGTGATGCTAGGAAGTTTATGAGCTTGTGATTCTTTTCAATACCTGTTAACAGATCAAGAAAGAGATAAAACATTTTATTTGAGATTATTGCATTTAATCATATTCATCTGTAAACTTAAGGTTCTATAAGCCACTGATGTTATTTACCAGGGGATTAGGATTATATGGCGGTTAAAATAATCGCAATAGTTATTGTTATGACGATAAACCGTCAGACTTGATGGTAATGATATCATTTATAGCAGAGCTGCAATAATCTAGTCTTACTTCAACTTGTTTGAATCAATTTACGACAACATAACACAGTGGCGTATATAGATGCAGAGACCCCCTCCCAATCAATGACCTAGTTGGATACAACTGCTTATGGGCAGATAAAGGTCATTTGTACCAAAATTATAAAACCCATCGAGATGAACACTGGAATCATGTTCATGAAAGTTATGTAAATATTAATCATGTAGGCAACGATGGCACATTTTCTGATACTCAGGTAGAAATATTCTTCTCAAGAGGGCAAACAAAAGGTATTCATGAAGCGCCTCCATCCTTTGGCAGTGATTATTCTAAAATGTACAAAACGGGTCGTATCCATGAATAAAGGATCTGTGGATATTCGAGGGTTATTCGTACCAATGCTAACTTCGAACTGGTCTATTATCAATGACTTGTTCGTGATGTGGTATATGGTGATTAAAAAAACCCACAAATACACCACAACAGCTTTTCCAAAATATTTTCACCCTCTGACTGCATGAAACCTCGAACCTGTCAATACAATAATATTTCTCTTAAGTGCTCAGAAAGGTTTACCAGTTTTTATCTTAATTACTTTTATGCATCAATATTTCAGGAAACTCTTCTTTCTCCTCATCCGTCAACCTTTTCCAGGCGCCCTCTACCGTTTGAGCAATGAAATCCTCTGAGTTGATGTTGGTGGCAAAAAACCCAGGCTCGATTATACTGACATGATACTGGTATCCAAAGACTTTGCGTTGCCTCCTATAAATGAATGAAAAAGGCAAACTTAAACAACATAAATAAAAAGTACACAGCGTTATAGTACAAACGGTTGCCGAGACCTTTTTTTTACTCATGCGGTCATATTCTTATTAATTATAACATCAATTTAAATTAAGTGATAATAGTTATCCAATCAACAATCTGGTCATAAAAAAAAGCTTGTGTGAATGAGAAGAAAAGAGAAAAAGAGAGAGAAAGAGAGAAAGGGAGAGGGAGAGAGAGAAAGGGAGAGGGAGAGAGAGAGAGAGGAGAGAGAGGGAGAGAGGGAAGGGATAGAGAGAGAGGAAGAATGAGAGAGAGAGGAAGAGAGAGAGAGAGAGAGAGAAGGTAGTCGTCATTACCGAATCACATCTGAAAAAGCTTCCAAAGCATACTTGGACTCAGAGTATCCTCCTGATACTAAGGCTAAGCGGCCTGCACAGCTGGTAACGTTCACCAGTCGACCGCTGCTTTTCTTCAGAAGCGGTAAAAACGTCAGCGTGACGTCAACAGCGCCGAATAGGTTGACTGCCATAATTTTCTCGTAATCGTCTCGTTTGCTCCACTCGGCGTAACCAGGAGCTCCCGCTATTCCAGCGTTGTTCACCACACCCCATAGAGCTAGTAGGTAAAGAAAGATGAAACAGTTCTAATATAATTATATTTTGTTCCGAAATAATGTACGTCTTAAAACCATTACAATCGAAAGAAAAACCAATCAAAAGCAGAAGTGGTGAAACGTTTCCTTAATGCGCCCTTTTTTGCTTTAAATAAATATAACTTTGAGAACGTAACTGGTTTCTGACTGTTATAAACTAAGCTAGCTTGAAGCTTTGATGATCATACCTTTCTGATGTGGAATGATGTTCTTTACTCGTTCATAGACATCGATGATGCTTTCATGTTTAGTCACATCCAGCAGCAATGTCGTGACCCGATCGGATGTAGTCTGTTCAAGGTCAATGCGACCTTTGTCTGTCAAACACGCGGCTATCACGTGAACACCCTTGGTATCAAGTTGCTTAGTGAGCTCATTACCAAAGCCTGTATCACACCCAGTAATAAACACATACCTGGTGGATGAGAAGAAAAGAAAAAAAAGTACATTAGGACAAAACGAAGTACATGTAGTCATACCGACAATCTGGGTCTAATGCCAAGCCTCCACCTTCATATACAGAGGCCCGGCGGAAAGTGGCGACTCTTCCGGCATCCTACAAGGCTATCACGTGAACAGCCTCAAGTTGCTTAGTGAGCTCATTACCAAAGCCTGTATCACATCCAGTAATTAACACATACCTGGTGGATGAGAAAAAAAGGAAAAAAAAGTAGATTAGGACAAAACGAAGTACATGTAGTCATACCGACACTGTGGGTATAATGCCAAGCCTCCACCTTATACAGAGGCCCGGCGGAAAGTGGCGACTCTTCTGGCATCCTACAAGGCTATCACGTGAACACCCTCAAGTTGCTTAGTGAGCTCATTAGCAACGCCTGTATCACATCCAGTAATTAATACATACCTGGTGGTTGAGAAGAAAAAGAGAAAAGTAGATTAGAACAAAACAAAATGCATGGCTTTTGTAGTCATATCGACAACCCGGGTCTAATGACTAGCCTCCACATTCATCCAGGGCCCGGATCCAGGGGCGGCGGAAAGTGGCAGCTATAGCTACAAGACCGACAGCCCAAGTGATCGACGGCACCCACTACCGAGACTTAATTTATTTGTCTATTTTGTACAGAGTAAATCATCCTGTAGGCTCCTCTCAGACGATTTAACTTAAAGTTGATACTCTAAGACAATCCCAAATACTGAGATAATTACATAAATAGAAAGCTTTTAACCCCCATAATAACACCAAATGGTGTCCACCCGACAAAACAAGTTTAGAATAATGAAATTATTCGAGTAAACTCTACCAAAATATCTAAGTCTGAAACCCGGAAGTGCACGTAGAGTCGGGCCTCTATCCGTGACGTCACGAACGGGAGTCATGGGCTCAGTGAGAGTGAATGGCAGTGATATCCCTACGTAAATGCTATTCTGTCAGAGCTTAGATTTGTTGTTGTTAAGGAGTATATTTGATGGATTTTCTGTTTTCATTTGATTGAAGAATAACGAAGCAATATTTTCCAGTCGCTGATTTCTTTTTATATCCCCATATTCACCTATTTGGTAGAGATTTAAAACGAGTTTACTGCTTAGGAATTAAAGTTAAATCGTGCACGTATGAATAGGCGGATGCATTATATTGTCATCAGATAAGGTACAGGAGCAGTTTTGTAAAACGAATAGGTCTAGAACTATGATAGTAATTATCATAGATGTGTGTGACTGCCTCAAAAAAGGATACAGTACCAGTTAAACATTTTATGTGGTAAAATATCAAACTTGAACGAGATCATGCAAGCGCGCTTCCTCTATAATATTTTGGCGAGTGATGCGGCTCTTGCATGAACGTTCGTGAAGCGAGCAGAATCGAGAGATAAGACCAAGCCGCTGCTCTAGGCGCTGCTTGCTTGTGATGGAACGTACGTGCGCTAGTTATAATGTTCATCGGCAATTGCAAGAGAATGAAAGCGACGTTGCCAGCTAAGAAAAACAACTAACAAAGACTTGCTCCTGACTACCGGTGTCAGAATTGGTAGATAAAGGATCTTCAGGGCCAAGGAAGGCGAAAGACATGGGAAAAAGGAAGAAGAAACCATCGGGAGATCGCTGTAGTGTATGGTAATGAACTGTGCATGGGTAGACAGCTATACTGTTCACTCCGTGCCTGGGCCGATTTCAACACCAAAACAAAAATTACATGGTGAAAATATCGACTAATAGCACATCGTTGGCATGTATATGTCATAATTTTTAAAAGGGGAATTGATATTAATACTATGAAGTACTAGGGGAAGGTAAAGAATTGTACATAGAATTATGATTTATTAGACTTTTCAGCCTTTGAAACAAAAATATGCAGAAAATCGTATCACTCTGCACATGTTTGCTATGGAGCATCCGGGTACGTGAATATACTCTCTCCCGGACGTGAGGTCACAAATAGTAGACCAGCGCCGTGACTGATTTTCTATGCAAAGAGAGGCGGATATTTTCAACATTTCAATTGAGGATTTCGAGTAGACAGAATTTTTTTGTGATATACTAAGTAATTGAAAAACTTAAAAATAACATTTACTTGCCGTAGGTAACAAATTAAGGGACATTTATTTGCTTAGAGTATCAACTTTAAAGACGAAGAAGAAAATTATACATGTAGCCAACCATTAGGCCTTTGCGACCGACTCCAAAATCTTGACATCTACGGTCGGCTTTTTATTTTGTATTTTTTAACCGTTTTTTAGAGAGAAAAAAATATTAAAGCATTCAAAACTGAGAAATATCAACCCAAAAGGGAGAGGAAAAAAAAGAAGAAAAAAAGATTTCCGACCGACCGACTCATGTTTTGGCACCAAAAGGGCAATACAACATCTTTGTTTTAGGCCATAATGGCGTGAACATTGAACTTCCACAATTCACATTACTATATTTCAGGTGAGCATGGTGGTAACATAGACAGTTAAAGTGAGACTTAGAGCTGATCGCAGAAACTCTCAATACATTCTGCAATGCTGTCAAGTACTAAATCACAAGTCCGAGTAGGCCCTACTTACTTGTCTTTTGTGATGTCCTTTACATAGGGTTTTCTCGCACGGTTCTCAATGATTTTCCAGATCAATACACCCACTCCTATCATCAAAGCAACCAAACAAACATCCATGTTGACCTGAAAATAATGGAACAGAACGTAGATGAGCTCTTTACATGTCAAAATACCTTATTTCAAACCTAATCGTAGACAAATACATCAAGAGTAAAATGTAGCC
Source organism: Strongylocentrotus droebachiensis (assembly GCA_035222895.1). Classification (NCBI taxonomy): domain Eukaryota; kingdom Metazoa; phylum Echinodermata; class Echinoidea; order Camarodonta; family Strongylocentrotidae; genus Strongylocentrotus; species Strongylocentrotus droebachiensis. The sequence goes on from JAVYIG010004432.1 coordinate 55,854, forward strand.
GCATTGGTTATAGTGGTGGCTGTTAGGGCTAAATAGGCGTTGTTTGGTGCAAACTCGTTGACTTGTTATGCCTTTTATATTTCTGAGTGAGTGTGGTGTGTTGTGTGCAAATTATTCAATTATTCAGTAATTCCCGTGTTGGGAAGCGGAACTGGGGAAGCGTGACCGGTCTCGGTCACCTTGGCTTTAACCGGGCTCTCCCAGCTCTGCTCCTCGCTTTATAATAGGGACTTTTAGATTTGCACGTTTTCAGCTTTGACTGCAACGTATGACGTCATTTTAAGGCACTGCGCATGCGTCACGTCGTCTCAGTCGGCGATCGAGAATGCGTCAACCTTGATTTTCCTAAATCTAGTACGATACTAGTATATGCCGCGTGCGCATAAAATATACAGTTCCTCAGGTAGACAAAGGAACATCCCTTCCCTGCTATTATGTAAAAATGTGTAGAACAATTGTCACATGCATATTCACCTGTTCTACACATTTTTACATTAGAGCAGTGAAGGGATGTTCTACCACATTAATAGGCCATTTTCGTAATGTAACCAAATTTAATGCATAGGTCTTTGTGAAGTGCCTCAATACAGACTATTTCATCCACCTGTTAAGAATAATAGTATTTCAATATACAGAATCCTAACTGCATACATTAGTTGTTGCCACATTGGACAAACATTATGGCTTAAACTACCTATCAACACTTAATATATGTAGTTGCATTCTGACTATTGAAATACTACTATTCCTATCAGGTGAATGAAATAATTTGTATTGAGGCACTTCACAAAGACCTATGCATTAAATTTGGTTACATTAAGAAAATGGCCTATTGTTGAGGGTAGAATGAGGAACTGTATATTTTGTCCTCTTTCTTTGTCTGTCATGTAATTCATAGTGTTACTTCCTGCATGCATGTATATCGTCGAGTGCAATCTAAAAGATTCCTAATTGTAGTCAACATGGGAAGTTGAGTACGTTGACACGCATGATCAGTCGGCGTACGTCGTGTTCTCGTCTACTCATTCTAAAAGTCCCTATTGTTTTGTGCGCTTGTTATCTGATTTGTATGTGCTTGAGTGCTGCGTGTGCGGTTTGTGTCTTCGTCTTTGGGGGTGTGTTAGTGGGTCCTTGAGTGTGTGTTTTTTGTTTGTTGGTGTTTTGCGAAGTTTGCATAATCCCCTTTTTGTATAGCTTTCAGCAATCGGATCTAGTTATAGTTATAGGGGGGAGGGGGTCGTTTGATGAATTTTTTGTTGTTGAAGGGGAAGGGGCCCACCTCCTGGACATGTGTGCCCATCACCACGAGAATGCCCACTGCCACTCATCACTTTTTAAACTTTTAACATTTACTATTGGTTTGTAACGTGCACTTTGCAATTTTGTTTGTATGTATCTATTTTCAATAATTTATTTTGTATATCTTTAAATGTAACAAATGTGCAATTCAGCCTTTGGCTGCTAATCATTTGACGAATAAACTCTTTTTTAATTGAATTGAATTGAAAGGTAGTTTATACCATACTTTTACGATTTCTGCCGGACGCCAAGAAGGGCACCCTCTGGGTATGCCATATTCGACAAATCCAAAATGGCCGCCATCTGAGTTAAAGGTCAAGCGTAGTTCCAAAAGAAAAAGCGCTTGTATGATAATAATCTATATATTTATGGGGTTTTCGGGGTCAGAGAATCTGATTATGATATTCTTTCATCGATTTGAGATCTCCTCGGTGCTGCCATACTAGTCATATTGGTCAAATCCAAAATGGCCGCCATCTGATAGTTACAGGTCAAGTGTAGTTACAAAAGGAAATGGGCTAGTATGATAAAAGTTTATATATTTATGGGGTTTTCTGGGTCAGAGAATCTGATTATGATATTCTTTCATCGATTTGAGATCTCCTTGGGGCTACCATACTGGTCATATTGGTCAAATCCAAAATGGCCGCCACTAGTTACAGGTGAAGTGTAGTTACGAAAGGAAATGGGCTAGTATGATAAAAGTTTATATATTTATGGGGTTTTCGGGGTCAGAGAATCTGGATATATGTTCTTTTACCAATTTGAGGTTTACTTGGGGCCGTCATGCTGGTCATATTGGTCAAATCTAAAATGGCTGCCACCTTTGAGTAAAAGGTCAAATGTACTTCCAAAAGAAAAAGGGCTAGTATGATAAAAATGTATATAGTAAGGGGGTTTTCGGGGTCAGAGAATCTGATTATGATGTTGCTTATATCAATTACAGGTCTCCTTGGGGCTGTCATGCTGGCCATATTGGCCAAATAAAAAATGGCCGCCTTCCAAATTAAAGGTCAATCGTCGTTCCAAAAGGAAAAAGACCAGTATGATAAAAGTTGATAAATTCATGGGGTTTCCGGGGTCGGATAATCTGATTATGATGCTCTTTTATCAATTTTATGTCACCATCCTGTCCTAAGGCTACAATGAAGTCCATTTCCCGGTTGAAGAAGATGAGCGAAGATGCGCCAAATTCACACCTGAGTGGATATAAATCTTGGCCTGCGCCCATATGTTTCATCAATATGCAAACTGTCCTCTGTGAAATGTATAATAAATTCGTTTTCGAGGATTGGCAAGGGAAATAGATAAACAGTAGAAACAGACCATGGATAAAGAAATAAACAGCTTGTTTGATTTGTTTTGAAGCATTATATTCAAAGACCCGGACAGCTTTATCTTTATTATCCATATAAAAAACGTCTATAATCACTCTCAGATGGGAGATAATACCAATACGAAATGCATTAAGTAAGGTCTAGACAAAAAGTTCGAATCTAAAAAAAAAAATTCTCATTCTTCTTTACATTTCGAAGCGTTGCATGGGATCTTAATCCTGTTTTTTCTACATCAATGCCCCCATTTAAGCATACTTTGAATCTGGTCACGCTTCGAAAAGTTCGTGGCCTAGCATTTTGCTTCTGTTGATGATCAAATAGAGAAAGCACCCTTTATAGATCAGGGAGAGTGTGAACAAAGCACAAAGTAGGAGCAGTGCAATTTAAATATCAAGGGATGGATTAGAGTTTATTTCTAAAATGAAATGAAAGGGCTATTTTATTTTCAAAAGTCCTTTCACTTCATTTAAGAAATAACCTCTCTTTATATCTTAGAGACACTTTCTCTTGAAAGTCAAATAAACTCGAGAGCATCCTGGGGCTCCGCCCCGGAACCCCTGATAGGTGCTCTTCCAGGCCGTTAAAGCTGTGCCATATTGTACGGATCCATTAGAAAGCAAAATAAACCCAATAAATAATTTGTATATATCTATGTATACATAGTTCTCCTATGCAAACTTCCTCTGTGAAATGCATAATAAATTCGTTTTCGAGGGTTGGCAATGAAAATAGATAAACAGTAGAAACAGACCATGAATACAGAAATAAACAGCTTGTTCGATTTGTTTTGAAGCATTATCTTTAAAAACCCGGACAGCTTTATCTTTATTATCCATATAAAAAAACGTCTATAAACACTCTCAGATGGGAGATAAACCAATACGAAATGCATGAAGTAACGTCTAAACATAAAGGTCGAATCTAAATTTTATTTTTCTCATTCTTCTTTACATTTCGAAGCGTTGCATGGGATCTTAATCCTGTTTTTGTCTACATATATCAATGCCCCCATTTAAGCATACTTTGAATCTGGTCACGCTTCGAAAAGTTCGTGGCCTGGCATTTTCCTTCTGTTGATGATCAAATAGAGAAAGCACCCTTTATAGATCAGGGAGAGTGTGAACAAAGCACAAAGTAGGAGCAGTGCAATTTAAATATCAAGGGATGGTTTAGAGTTTATTTCTAAAATGAAATGAAAGGGCTATTTTATTTTCAAAAGTCCTTTCACTTCATTTAAGAAATAACCTCTCTTTATATCTTAGAAACAATTTCTCTTAAAAGTCAAATAAACTCGAGAGCATCCTGGCGCTCCGCCCCGGAACCCCCGGTAGGGGCTCTTCCAGGCCGTTAAAGCTGTGCCATATTGTACGGATCCATTAGAAAGCAAAATAAGCCCAATAAATAATTTGTATATATCTATGTATACATACTTATTATAATTCTCCTATGCAAACTTCCTCTGTGAAATGCATAATAAATTCGTTTTCGAGGGTTGGCAATGAAAAAAGAAAACCGTAGAAACAGACCATGAATACAGAAATAAACAGCTTGTTCGATTTGTTTTGAAGCATTATCTTTAAAAACCCGGACAGCTTTATCCTTAAAAAATAACGTCTATAATCACTCTGAGATGGAATAAAATATCAATACGAATTGCATTATGCAACGTCTAGACATAAAGGTCGAGTCCCTGGGGAATTGGATCACAATAATGCCGATAATACTTTACCGATGACCAGATTCCAAGTAAAGTTTACTATAATGAACCAATTCCGACATTCAGAAATGATTTTCGGTGACTGATGTGTCAGATGTGATCATTCAAAAAGGAAAGGCCAGCACACAAAGAAAATACAGTTCCTCTCTCAGCTCTCTTTATGTTCATGTGACCTTTGTAAAAGTTCGTTTTCGATTTTTGCGCATGCGGAGTTTGCAATTACGAACTCGCTTACTGATAAAAGAACATCATAATCCGATTATCCGACCCCGAAAACCCCATGAATTCATCAACTTTTATCATACTGGTCCTTTTCCTTTTGAAACTACGCTTGACCTTTAACTCGGATGGCGGCCATTTTTTATTTGGCCAATATGACCAGCATGACAGCCCCAAGGAGACCTTGAATCGATACAAGCACATCATAATCAGATTCTCTGACCCCGAAAACCCCCTTAATATATAAACTTTTATCATACTAGCCCATATACTTTCGAAACTACACATGACCTGTAACTATCAGATGGCGGCTAGTTTGGATTTGACCAATATGACCAGTATGGCAGCCCCAGTATGGCAGCCCCAAGAAGCCCTCAAATCGATAAAATAACATCATAATCAGATTCTTTAACCCAGAAAACCCCAGAAATATATAAACTTTTATCATACTACCCCATTTCCTTTCATAACTACACTTGACCTGTAACTCAGATGGCGGCCATTTTGGATTTGACCAATATGACCAATAAGGCAGCCACAAGGAGACCTAAATTCAATGAAAGAACATCATAATCAGATTCTCTGACCCTCAAAACCCTATAAATATATAAACTATTATCATACAAGCGCTTTTCCTTTTGGAACTACGCTTGACCTTTAACTCAGATGGCGGTCATTTTGGATTTGCCCAATATGGCAGTCCGAGAGAGCACCCTTCTTAATTGGCGTCCGGCAAAATCGTAATAGTATGGTATAATCTACCTCTGGGCCAAATTTGGTGCTTTTAGAAGAATCTGCACCAAAATATCCCTAACAGCCCCCACTATTATGTGTCGGTAGATTTCAAGTTAATTTAAAACTTTTTTATTTTTTATTATATCACATAATCGGGGTAATGGGAGGATATGAAACCATTTTGTTGTTCTCTAATTGAAATCTTTTAGATTGACTTAATACTGCTGGCTTCACATTATTCAGTGAAACACAGCCTCGCTCATTATTTTGTTGAAGAATTCCAAAATATTGCTGTATTGCAATAAAAGGTATAGGATGATCCTCTGAAATATATTTCGATACCCTAGAAAAAAAAACCTGTTAACACATTACATTCAGTCATAAGTCACTAATATTATCCTACCCCGGAACACACGATAGCGGTACAATCAGAGTAAAGACTTAAGGGGCTTTCACACCGGGCCTTGCGTAGAGTTACGTAGAGTTGCGTAGAGTTGCGTAGCGACTACGCCGATCGTACGCAACCCTACGCCGATCGTACGCAACCCTACGCAACTGTACGCGGAGGGACGCAAATGGGTACGCGAGATGAACGCAAAAAATTAAACATGTTTAATTTTTTTCGCGTACCTTCGGCGTAGACTTTTTACGCAGAAACTACGCAACTGTACGCCAAGCCTACGCAACTGTACGCCAATCCTACGCAACTGTACGCCAAGCCTACGCAACTGTACGCCAATCCTACGCAACTGTACGCCAAGCCTACGCAACAATACGCTACCCTACGCCAGTCCGACGAAGCATTAAAAACGTATAAAGATTTTTGTTGTATATACCTGGATGTAAACTTGGCAGGTATTGATCATTATTTTGAAGGGAAATGCTATTTTTGTTTACATGTGTGCGTTCTCACATTTATTCTGTTCATGAAGAAAAAGTGTTTCTGTGACTTTATTTTGTATTCTTGCTTGTAATTATGTTTGTACTTCTACAAGGATTTTCAGACTGACATGTTTTGCTTGTTATGGTTTATTCAATTTGTGATGTTGACATCTCAGGCTGTTGATATAATAAACAGAGATAAGACTCACAAACTGATGCCTCATGCAAAATGTTATTATGTTTTGTGGAAATCTGTATGTATTTGTGTCGGTTTGTTTGCTTGTGTGTACGTTTATGGCCCTGTTTGTATGTTTCTAAAATAATTTTGTTTAATTGAAATGAGCAAAGAAATAATTTTGTCTCACTCTGTTAGTGAGACTGAGTGAGTGTGTATGTCAGAAGTAATAAATGACTAACATTTATATCATTACATTGTCACATACATATATGCCACGGACAAAGGACAACAGCTATCGTCTTCAAACTTTCAGGAAACTGTTATGGAATGATATTTACAAATCAGTGAAAAAAAGGGATATGGTCAACAAATATCAGACTTCTCTCCACATTTATTCACAAATCAAAATAAGCGCTCTTTTGTTGGCGTTTTGAGGTATCGAATCACATCACGTGACCTTGCAATGTACATCAACAGAAAGTTCATTTATTACCCTTGTGAATGAGTATAATAATGTAGTACAGCCACAAAAATGTCTGCATTTTTTGGAAAGTAATATCTTGAAAAAATTAACATTACTGCAAAATAGCCTCAGCAGTTGTTAATACCTACTAAAAAATTGAAAAGATAACGGTCAAAACCGTGTACCAAATGCCACTTTTGGCAACCCTACGCCAGGCCTACGCAAGTGTACGTAACCCTACGCCAGGCCTACGCAAGCGTACGTAACCCTACGCCAATTGCCTACGCCGTAGGTACGCGGTGCCTACGCACAGGGTACGTAACTATACGCAAGCCTACGCAAAACCTACGCAGGGACTACGCCGAAGCATCAATTTATTCATGAGTACGCAGCTTAACTTCGGCGTAGTCGGTACGCAACACTACGCAACTCTACGCAGATCCGGTGTGAAAGGGGCTTTAGGAACTTCCAAATATAGTACTATCCACACATCAACGTGGATATTGATACGTTCGAAAATGTAGAATACCAATATAATCATTCAATTCAGTTACTACTAAGAGTGATGTATTTTGGACCAAATATGCCACAGTGACTGAACGTGGTTGAAATTGGTAATACCTTGTTCGTAAACAAACTTTTATGCATATTAAAAATGAAGACAACTAGATCGCGGTTATACATAAACGACATAAATTTGAACACCGTTAACATGCATGAGTTAGATATGATAAATAAACGTTACCTACCTCTACGGAATCCTGATTCAATCTGTATACCTTTGTGTTTCTAGCAGCGCTTTACACCAAGCAACTCTCAGCAGCAGCTGATGACAAATATCACACCTTTCATTCAGAAAACTATACTGAGCAAATCGATGATAATTTTCCATGCAAACTGGACCGGGGAGTGAAGTCGCCCCGGTATAGACTAATATGAACAAAATTACCAACAAAATTACCCCCCCCCCCCCCCCCCTTGTGCTGCCAAGTAAAAATGTGATGTGCATGAAAAACGCCATCATGTGTCCAGACCCACACAGTATCCGTATCGTCACTGGGTCAATCCCCCCTCCCTTAGAAAAAAGCTAGAACCGCCCCTACATAAAATTAACACTTCTCTTAATTATAAATCTTGTCTGTTATAAATTTTCATATAAAAATCTTGATTTGGTGTTACAGTAATAGATCAATGTACGAGGTAAAATATATACCCTGCATGAATAATAGTTTCATAGCAGTCCAGGAGAAAGGGGCAAAGATCAGTCCCCCATTTTTCTAATTGTTTAGGACGAGTATTACTTGAATTGGAGGGGTGGGGGGGGGGGGGGGGGGTACGAATACGAATTTGACCAATATGACCAATAAGGCAGCCACAAGGAGACCTAAATTCAATGAAAGAACATCATAATCAGATTCTCTGACCCTCAAAACCCTATAAATATATAAACTATTATCATACAAGCGCTTTTCCTTTTGGAACTACGCTTGACCTTTAACTCAGATGGCGGTCATTTTGGATTTGCCCAATATGGCAGTCCGAGAGAGCACCCTTCTTAATTGGCGTCCGGCAAAATCGTAATAGTATGGTATAATCTACCTCTGGGCCAAATTTGGTGCTTTTAGAAGAATCTGCACCAAAATATCCCTAACAGCCCCCACTATTATGTGTCGGTAGATTTCAAGTTAATTTAAAACTTTTTTATTTTTTATTATATCACATAATCGAGGTAATGGGAGGATATGAAACCATTTTGTTGTTCTCTAATTGAAATCTTTTAGATTGACTTAATACTGCTGGCTTCAAATTATTCAGTGAAACACAGCCTCGCTCATTATTTTGTTGAAGAATTCCAAAATATTGCTGTATTGCAATAAAAGGTATAGGATGATCCTCTGAAATATATTTCGATACCCTAGAAAAAAAAAACCTGTTAACACATTACATTCAGTCATAAGTCACTAATATTATCCTACCCCGGAACACACGATAGCGGTACAATCAGAGTAAAGACTTAGGAACTTCCAAATATAGTACTATCCACACATCAACGTGGATATTGATACGTTCGAAAATGTAGAATACCAATATAATCATTCAATTCAGTTACTACTAATAGTGATGTATTTTGGACCAAATATGCCACAGTGACTGAACGTGGTTGAAATTGGTAATACCTTAATGCTAAATATATTACTCATTGCGGATATAGTATCGAAAATAATATCGCTAGTGATATTCGTTTGTCTCGCAATGTGGTCAATAAGGAATCTAAAAGATCACGACGTTTCGTATGCTACTGCAATACTTCGTCAGGTGATAAAAACTGTTGTAAGCAAGGGTCTTTTATACTTTACGGGAGGACCGTAAAGCGGTCTAAAATTCGATCGATAATTGGAACAATAACGCCCAATGCCTATTGGTCGACGCACATGGTGATCGACCAATCACCAAGGCCGCTGGTTCGGCCGCTGGTTCGGCTGATGCACCAGGCCTATTGGCCGACGCATACGGTACTCGACCAATCAACGGGCCGCTGGCTCGGGCCGTCTGCTGAATGGAATCGACCGTTGTTGGCTGGCAGGACGGCGAGTGTCATGGCGGCGTATCGTCCGCATCCAAAATTCGGGGATATCGATCCCGTTGTCTCTGTTGAAATTATTAGGATTGAGACGGATATTGATAGCTTCTTTTACCCTCCGTGTATACCAATGCCGTTCTTGGGAAAGGCATTGAACCCCGTCCCAGTCTGGTTGATGCTGGTTGTCCCAAGCATGTTCGGCTACGGCTGAGTTGTCAGTTCGACGGAGTCTGACGTCCCTCTTATGCTCAGTGATTCTTTCTTTTATCGGACGGGCAGTTTCACCGATGTAGGATCTATCACATCCTTTACAAGGGATGTTGTACACAATGCCGTCCCGTCTATGTGGAGGAATTGGATCCTTGGGGCGTGTAAGTTGTTGACGTAGGGTGGTATCTGATCTGAAAACCGTTCGAATGCCATGGCTCTCTAGGCGGCGCTTGAGTTGTTGGGAGACCCCATCAATGTACGGCAAGACTGTAAAAGTCTTGTATACCTTCTGATCCCTGGGTTCCGACGATCTATTCTTGGTATTGTGTATAAAACGGCGTGGGTAACCGTTGAGACTCAGGGCACTGCGAACACGGGTCCGTTCTGTGCATGGCTGTTGTGGACTTGTCACAATGCGTGAAGCTCTGTCAAATAGACATTTCACTAGACCTCTCTTCACCGATATGGGATGGTGAGAGTCAAACGCTATGTACTGGTCTGTGTGGGTAGGCTTCCTATAGACTGAGGTGGAGAGCCTATGGTTGTCGTGTCTATGAACTAGAGTGTCTAAGAATGCTATCTTCCCTTCACACTCTATCTCTGATGTGAACTGGATGGTTGGTTCAAGGCTATTCATGTGTTTAAGTAGCTTATCTGTTTCAGAGATGGGAACTATGATGAAGGTGTCATCTACGTATCTCTTCCAAACACGAGGCAAGCAAGAGAGGGGACATGTGTCCAACGCTTCTTCTTCGAAACTCTCCATGTATAGGTTGGCCACAATTCCAATTATCGATCGAATTTTAGACCGCTTTACGGTCCTCCCGTAAAGTATAAAAGACCCTTGCTTACAACAGTTTTTATCACCTGACGAAGTATTGCAGTAGCATACGAAACGTCGTGATCTTTTAGATTCCTTATTGACCACATTGCGAGACAAACGAATATCACTAGCGATATTATTTTCGATACTATATCCGCAATGAGTAATATATTTAGCATTATTGATCGAACATACGGGCGCCCTGCCCTGAAACTGATGCGTAGATATGAACGTTGTAGCAAGAAGGTGGCCCGGTTCACCAATCACTTAACCTTTTTGGTTCGTTGCATTAAAGCATCCGTGGTCCCCAATGACCTACGGATTAAACCCCCGATGCGTACCATGGGGGCAAAGAAGGCAGCTGAAACGGCATCCCGTCGTTTCTTAAAAGAACGGATTTTTCTAACCAGACGCACTCTTGGCTCGGCCAAGACCGAATATGAAACTTTGAAGGCCGAAGTCATATCGAACTTAGTCCCCCAACATAGCGATGAGATAGTGAAGGTTAATGAAGATATCTACCGAGATGTCTTCATGAAATGTAAAACGAGACAACAAACGAAATTTGATAAACTTACACAGCCAAAGTCGAACAGGACGGTGCCCTCATTAGCGAATGAGGAGAAGTGGGTTATTAACCTATCCTCTAGAACGATCACTTCTTCGGAAGAAGAGATTCTTAAGAAAGGCCTCGGCTTTGCCGTCTCCCCTAGACGGATTCCAGCTACCGAAATAATTGCGAAAGTTGAGACAGCGGTCAAGTATCTTGATGCGGAGTCGGCCGACGCCGCCCGCAGAGATGTAGACAACATCCTACAAAGAGCACGCCCCCCTAAACACAACATTTCGAAAGAAATGCACACCGCTCTCAAAACTTTGAAGGCTGATGATAGTATTACTATTCTTCCAGCCGACAAAGGTCGTGCCACAATCATTCTAGACACCACAATATACCATGAGAAATTGACCGACTTATTGGAGTCTGGTCCGTATCGTGTATTAAAGAAAGATCCCACAGATCGTTTGGCTCGCAAGCTTACCAACACCTTGCTGAACCTAAAGAAAGACAATGTGATGGATGAACCGACCTATCGTAGACTGAAACCCACACAAAAGCAACCTCCTAGAATATACGGGTTACCCAAGATACACAAACCCACAGTACCATTACGACCTATAGTGTCATGCATAGGCTCCTTTGCCTATAACCTCTCAAAGTACCTAGCTGAAATTCTTTCTCCGCTCACCGGTTTGACTGAATATACGATTCCCAATTCGAGTGGTTTTGCAGAGTTCATAGCAGAGCAAACCATCGGTACTCAAGAACGCATGGTTTCGTTTGACGTAGTTTCACTCTTCACCAATGTACCGATTGAGGGCGCATGTAATGCTACATTGCAACGCTTACAATCAGACAGCAATTTGTCTACCCGGACCGCACTCTCACCGGAACAACTCACTCAACTCCTCGAGTTTGTTCTACGATCCACATATTTTCTGTATAAAGGTTCATACTATGAACAGACAGAAGGGGCAGCCATGGGCAGTCCAGTCTCGGCTGTTGTGGCCAACCTATACATGGAGAGTTTCGAAGAAGAAGCGTTGGACACATGTCCCCTCTCTTGCTTGCCTCGTGTTTGGAAGAGATACGTAGATGACACCTTCATCATAGTTCCCATCTCTGAAACAGATAAGCTACTTAAACACATGAATAGCCTTGAACCAACCATCCAGTTCACATCAGAGATAGAGTGTGAAGGGAAGATAGCATTCTTAGACACTCTAGTTCATAGACACGACAACCATAGGCTCTCCACCTCAGTCTATAGGAAGCCTACCCACACAGACCAGTACATAGCGTTTGACTCTCACCATCCCATATCGGTGAAGAGAGGTCTAGTGAAATGTCTATTTGACAGAGCTTCACGCATTGTGACAAGTCCACAACAGCCATGCACAGAACGGACCCGTGTTCGCAGTGCCCTGAGTCTCAACGGTTACCCACGCCGTTTTATACACAATACCAAGAATAGATCGTCGGAACCCAGGGATCAGAAGGTATACAAGACTTTTACAGTCTTGCCGTACATTGATGGGGTCTCCCAACAACTCAAGCGCCGCCTAGAGAGCCATGGCATTCGAACGGTTTTCAGATCAGATACCACCCTACGTCAACAACTTACACGCCCCAAGGATCCAATTCCTCCACATAGACGGGACGGCATTGTGTACAACATCCCTTGTAAAGGATGTGATAGATCCTACATCGGTGAAACTGCCCGTCCGATAAAAGAAAGAATCACTGAGCATAAGAGGGACGTCAGACTCCGTCGAACTGACAACTCAGCCGTAGCCGAACATGCTTGGGACAACCAGCATCAACCAGACTGGGACGGGGTTCAATGCCTTTCCCAAGAACGGCATTGGTATACACGGAGGGTAAAAGAAGCTATCAATATCCGTCTCAATCCTAATAATTTCAACAGAGACAACGGGATCGATATCCCCGAATTTTGGATGCGGACGATACGCCGCCATGACACTCGCCGTCCTGCCAGCCAACAACGGTCGATTCCATTCAGCAGACGGCCCGAGCCAGCGGCCCGTTGATTGGTCGAGTACCGTATGCGTCGGCCAATAGGCCTGGTGCATCAGCCGAACCAGCGGCCGAACCAGCGGCCTTGGTGATTGGTCGATCACCATGTGCGTCGACCAATAGGCATTGGGCGTTATTGTTCCAATTATCGATCGAATTTTAGACCGCTTTACGGTCCTCCCGTAAAGTATAAAAGACCCTTGCTTACAACAGTTTTTATCACCTGACGAAGTATTGCAGTAGCATACTTATTGACCACATTGCGAGACAAACGAATATCACTAGCGATATTATTTTCGATGGTAATACCTTGTTCGTAAACAAACTTTTATGCATATTAAAAATGAAGACAACTAGATCGCGGTTATACATAAACGACATAAATTTGAACACCGTTAACATGCATGAGTTAGATATGATAAATAAACGTTACCTACCTCTACGGAATCCTGATTCAATCTGTATACCTTTGTGTTTCTAGCAGCGCTTTACACCAAGCAACTCTCAGCAGCAGCTGATGACAAATATCACACCTTTCATTCAGAAAACTATACTGAGCAAATCGATGATAATTTTCCATGCAAACTGGACCGGGGAGTGAAGTCGCCCCGGTATAGACTAATATGAACAAAATTACCAACAAAATTACCCCCCCCCCCCCCCCCCCTTGTGCTGCCAAGTAAAAATGTGATGTGCATGAAAAACGCCATCATGTGTCCAGACCCACACAGTATCCGTATCGTCACTGGGTCAATCCCCCCTCCCTTAGAAAAAAGCTAGAACCGCCCCTACATAAAATTAACACTTCTCTTAATTATAAATCTTGTCTGTTATAAATTTTCATATAAAAATCTTGATTTGGTGTTACAGTAATAGATCAATGTACGAGGTAAAATATATACCCTGCATGAATAATAGTTTCATAGCAGTCCAGGAGAAAGGGGCAAAGATCAGTCCCCCATTTTTCTAATTGTTTAGGACGAGTATTACTTGAATTGGAGGGGGGGGGGGTACGAATACGAATTTGACCAATATGACCAATAAGGCAGCCACAATGAGACCTAAATTCAATGAAAGAACATCATAATCAGATTCTCTGACCCTCAAAACCCTATAAATATATAAACTATTATCATACAAGCGCTTTTCCTTTTGGAACTACGCTTGACCTTTAACTCAGATGGCGGTCATTTTGGATTTGCCCAATATGGCAGTCCGAGAGAGCACCCTTCTTAATTGGCGTCCGGCAAAATCGTAATAGTATGGTATAATCTACCTCTGGGCCAAATTTGGTGCTTTTAGAAGAATCTGCACCAAAATATCCCTAACAGCCCCCACTATTATGTGTCGGTAGATTTCAAGTTAATTTAAAACTTTTTTATTTTTTATTATATCACATAATCGGGGTAATGGGAGGATATGAAACCATTTTGTTGTTCTCTAATTAAAATCTTTTAGATTGACTTAATACTGCTGGCTTCACATTATTCAGTGAAACACAGCCTCGCTCATTATTTTGTTGAAGAATTCCAAAATATTGCTGTATTGCAATAAAAGGTATAGGATGATCCTCTGAAATATATTTCGATACCCTAGAAAAAAAAACCTGTTAACACATTACATTCAGTCATAAGTCACTAATATTATCCTACCCCGGAACACACGATAGCGGTACAATCAGAGTAAAGACTTAGGAACTTCCAAATATAGTACTATCCACACATCAACGTGGATATTGATACGTTCGAAAATGTAGAATACCAATATAATCATTCAATTCAGTTACTACTAAGAGTGATGTATTTTGGACCAAATATGCCACAGTGACTGAACGTGGTTGAAATTGGTAATACCTTGTTCGTAAACAAACTTTTATGCATATTAAAAATGAAGACAACTAGATCGCGGTTATACATAAACGACATAAATTTGAACACCGTTAACATGCATGAGTTAGATATGATAAATAAACGTTACCTACCTCTACGGAATCCTGATTCAATCTGTATACCTTTGTGTTTCTAGCAGCGCTTTACACCAAGCAACTCTCAGCAGCAGCTGATGACAAATATCACACCTTTCATTCAGAAAACTATACTGAGCAAATCGATGATAATTTTCCATGCAAACTGGACCGGGGAGTGAAGTCGCCCCGGTATAGACTAATATAAACAAAATTACCAACAAAATTACCCCCCCCCCCCTCCCCCTTGTGCTGCCAAGTAAAAATGTGATGTGCATGAAAAACGCCATCATGTGTCCAGACCCACACAGTATCCGTATCGTCACTGGGTCAATCCCCCCTCCCTTAGAAAAAAGCTAGAACCGCCCCTGCCGCCCCTGCATAAAATTAACACTTCTCTTAATTATAAATCTTGTCTGTTATAAATTTTCATATAAAAATCTTGATTTGGTGTTACAGTAATAGATCAATGTACGAGGTAAAATATATACCCTGCATGAATAATAGTTTCATAGCAGTCCAGGAGAAAGGGGCAAAGATCAGTCCCCCATTTTTCTAATTGTTTAGGACGAGTATTACTTGAATTGGAGGTGGGGGGGGGGGGGTACGAATGCATGGGCAAACCTATTATTCCAGTTGGGTTGACGTCTTTCTAGTTTCTAAATAATATTGTGAGAAGTGGAAAGATCGAGCTAAAATTAGATGCCTCCAGTTTTCGTTGGTGCTAGATCTTAGCGTTTTAAATAGTGAAAATAACGACAATTTGAGTTAATGTCGATACGAAAATCGTGGGGGGGCTATAAGGGGTGTCTCCTGCCCTCTTATTATGCGTATGCTGTTGCAGTTAACGCGAGACAGTATTTAAATGTTTGGCATTCTAAAGTTTTGAAGAAAAGGCCTATACTTTCTGTTGACTGGTATTTTCTCCTGAAGTTCATGATTACTTACTAAACAACACTTCTGCGAATAAATTGATAAGCTAATTTTATTAGAGGACTTATTTTTACCTAAATTATAGAGACAGTCATTGATTGAAAAGGATTATTACTATAGCTTAAAGGGAATTTTGTGACAGTTTTTTTCTTCAAATCACTACCGGTAGCCTATCCTTGATTGAGAATGGAAAATGCGGATCTTACCAAAAGGCTTAAGTGTCACACCTAGCTTGGTTCGAACCTATGCATGATCTTCAAGCCAAGTATTTTAATAAACGAATCGTCTTTTGTATGAGCAAATTGATGTGGTGAAGAGGTAACAGGGCTTAATATTGGGTGGGAGGTGGGAGGAGGGGGGGGGGACACCAACAAAAAAGGACACTTTTTGGAACTAAGGGGTACCTACATGTACAAAAGGAAAGCTCAATGCGAAAATAGACAATTTGAAGACAGTGTTATATATCCAGATATTATGATTACCTTATCAGGGAGTGGATTATTAAGATTATTATTATTATTATTATTATTATTATTATGATTCAATATTTGTTTCTGTCTTTACATGGTCCAAGATACTGCTTGCTAGCATGAGCATTATACTTTTGCAGTTGAGTGAGATGGTCTGGCATTTAAAGTTGTGTGAGGTCACAGAGTGACAAAAGTTATATCTTATAAAGAAGGGGAAAAACCATCAATTCTGATGGGGTTTTAACTCATTTTTAAGGACAATCCGCAAAGCATGAAAAACTGAAAAGATCTTTAATAAGTAAAACATAATTATATAAACTATAAATGCGAGCCAGGATAGCGTGCACAATTTGGGGGAAAATTCAAGAAAAAGATGCTCTCAGTCGCTCCAAATGATGGACACTTGTTTGGAGAAATGACAAAGGGGCACTTACTAGGGGAAAAAAGGACACTTATTAGAAGAAAAAAATGACGACGTGTCAAAGTAAAAAAGGGGCAATCATCAGAGGTAACAAAATGGGGCACTTCTCGCACCTGAAAAGGGGCACTCAACAGAGTAAAAAGGGGCATTTGTCGAAGGATAAGCGGGTACCTATCGGATTTTGATTGGGGCATTTAACTAAATTAGAAATGTAAAAAGTGGCATTTATGAAAAGGGGGGAGGAGCTCTTAAGAAAAGGAGCGCTTACCAGAAGGAAAAAAGAATACTTATTAGAAAGAAAAAGGGGACACATGTCAAAATAAAATAGGCACTTATCAGAGGTGAAAAGGGTCATGTAATGAAAAGGGGAAGGGGCTCTTAATAAAAAGGAGAAAGGACACTTTCTCGAATGAAAAAGAGTTATTATAAGAAAGAAAAAAGAGCGCGTGTACAAATAAAAAGGGCAATTATATGATGTTAAAAGGGGCACTCACAAGAGATGAAAATAGGCATTAACGAACGTCCAAAAGGACCCTAATTGCAAAGGAAAATGGGCATCTATCAGATTTCATGCAGAGGGGGCATTTATCAGAGGCGAAAAGAAGCATTTATGAAAAGGGTAAGGGGCTGATATTAGAAGAAAAGGGGGATGGTACTTTTTAGAAATTAATGACAAGGGGCCGGGTGTCAAAATAAAAGGGGCACATATTAGGGGTAAACAAAAATGGCATTTAATAACAAGGGAAGGGGCATTTTTTTTACAAATAAGGGACACCACTCATTATATAGGGGCAATTATCAGAGGAGCACTTATATGAAGTAAAATGGGTCGACCATTGGGGTACTCGAAAAAAGCGGGGGGGGTGGAGCACTGTACCCCCTGCCCCCCTTCCGGGAGGAAGATTGGGGTTAGGTGCGTGTTGAGCCTATAGGAAAGTTTAGGGTTAGGGTTAGGGTTAGGGTTAGCGTTAGCGTTAGGGTTAAATCAAGACCCCTTTAAAAAAAAAAACCTATCTGTGCCGCAGAAGAAAATAACGCTTCCGGGAGCACCGCCTCTAAATTGGAGCAAGTTTTTAGATCCTGAAGATTGGACTACCCTCGGCTATCCAGCTCTGGCGTAAGCCTCTTGTCGATGGCCCTCGCGTTGTTGGAGTCCGTAAATTCTGGCGAGCGAAGCGAGTTAGAGAAACCGAGCCAGAATTTACGGACTTCATCGACAAGAGGCTAGCTTAGTGGCCCTAGTACTAGGCTAGCTTAGAGCTAGCTAATCGTCGCGCGCCATCTACGGGTACTGTTCGGCAGTGCATGCAGTGTATAGAATTTCGCGATGTCTTGATTTACGTAACATTTATCACACATAATAGTCTTTATTGAATCATTATTCTCCTCGCTGTTTGATCGTTGAAAACTGGAATTAATCACACCGGGTAAACTTTGCGGCTGCCAACTTTGCAAGTAGCTCAGTAACTGCTGAGCGAAGCTTGAGAGCGGAGCTGAATAACAACACTTCTTGGAGCCGAGTCCCATCCAAGAAAGGAAGCTTCCGAACCTCTCTGCCTTTGTGACCGAGAGGGGACGGCGCGAAGCGGCTGCGATTGTCGGCGCGGAAGATTGGAATTGAGACTGAGCAATGCAATGGCACCAAACACGTCATGGGTGGAATTTTGCGGTTCCGATTTATGGGTAAGTATGTTGGGGCTCATGGGGGGAGGGGGCGGGGGGTAATGGTACACACCAGGGGCGGATCTAGCTTTTTGCTAAGGGGGGGGGGGTTTGACCAAAATAATGACGATGCGGAGCATCGTCCACCAGCCGCGAAGCGGCGAGCCGATTTTTTGGGGGGTGTTTATTTGAACCCTGTAAGTGATGTTTTCCTGGCATCTATTAACACAATGGAGACCATAAAAAGCAGTGCATGATAACGTCTTTTTAAATCAAGTAACAGTTTATAAGGGGATTCACTAGGTACAGACAGGAAGGATTAGATCTCAGACAGGAATTGGGTTAAAACACCTTTAATAAGGCGACAACGGCCTAGAAACAACAATCAGAATATTACAGACAACAGTCCATTTTCTAGTCTCTCGATCACGATCCCGATCATCTCGGTCTCGGTATCGGTTCAACGATATCAATCCCTATACTCTCCCCCACCAAAAATACCCTACGGGGTTTTTTTTAAAATATTATTTTTAACATTTACAAACTGCTCATAAAACAAGCCAAATCTCGCCCGAGACATATACACGTGAAGCAACAATATCGCAACCAAGCGCGCGTACAGACAAAACATACGACCACCAGTTCTCTTAATATGCTGTGATCGCTATCGACTGTTTTTATGTTGAGTTCAGGATAAATCTATAATATTCAGTTCGCTTGTCTGCGCAAGATACCATCAGTACCCAAAAATGTACACTGTATGAATAACGAACACCGCACCCCAAAAGGATAGCTTTTCCCCGCAAAACAGAGATGCAAAGTGCATAATGTCAAACACCAACAAGAAAAAACTTCCAATACAGATTATCGTCTTAACCTGTTCAAGCATATCCATGAATACCTTTTAAAAAAATCAAAATAAGTAACACCGCACCAGCACAGCTGAGTGCTCTTTTGTTTGATTTCTTTCTAAAAGAAATAACTCGTAGACAAATTTGTAATTTAGCCCTACCTACATGGCTACAGTGTAGGATGTATGTCAACTAAACATACTTCATATCCTCTATTAATGTAAATCCGGTCAGCAGGTCCGGCAAAAAACATTTAAATATATATAACAATATATATACATATTGTTATACCCGATTTCGGGTCAGATATAGTGTTTACCAAAGTATACATGTAGGATGTTAGCGAAACTAACAGCTGTATATGTGTAAATTATAAACTACACTCAATTGGTAGTTCTTCTGTTTCGTTTATCTTTTGGAACACAAATTCTGTGTATATACTGTATAACAATTTCATGTGCACAAAAATTCAGTGTACATGTATAACTCTTAGTAAAACACTAGATGCAATGACAGAAAATTCACAGGGAATCACAAGTTTATATACAGTTCCAATTTTCAACAATTCCCAACCGGTTGTATTTATCCTTTAACTGTAAAGATAAGGATCCGACATGTTAATATTAGTCATCAAACACTTCTGAAGAGTGCATAATTCTGCATGAGCCAGAAATAAAGCACATGGGTATGCACCAATATAAATGGTTGACATTAACATACAACATCAGTTGAAATAAGAGTCTGTTAGAATCTATATTAAGAGTCCAGATCAATTAAAACTTAGCGTCCATTAAAACTTAGCGTCCATTTCGTTTCCATCGCGATTCATAGCCCGAATGTGACAGTCCCGCTCTCAACCAAACTGTAATCTTACTCGGCTATAGAGGTAAGTCAATGTAATCGCGGGTCGCGAACTTTCAACCAGTCCTGATCCAATATGTCACAAAAAGCGACAATTTTTTAACAGTGTTGGTAACATGCGAAGTCTATGTTCGAAGTAATTAGCACCCTTTCAATTGGTCCACATGAACGATGCGAGTCACCTTCTTGTTGGCAGCGTTCACCACAAGGAAATTCACTGGGGTTAGTTTTTTCTGCACAACAAACGGCCCAGTCCATCGTGGTGCTAGCTTAGCTGAGAAGTTCTTTTTCGCATTTGACAGAGGTTTAGTCTTCACCATGACTTGGCTTCCTTCAGTGATGCGGCACTCATCACGGCTCTGGTCGTAATATTGTTTGGAGCTACTAACAGCGCGTTGACGATTGTGTGCGATTTCTTCTTGCGTAGGAATGTCTTTGTTTCCCTCAGTCTGCAGGCGGTTAGTCAAGGGAGAAGCCAAGCGCCGTCCAAACATAACTACTGATGGTTCTACACCAAGTGTGCCATGACTACTGCTGTTCAGGGCAAACGCGAGTTCAGCGAGATGAACATCCCACTGTCGATGATCAGATCCGGTGTAAGCTTGAAGCATGGCCTTGATGTTACGATTCACCCTTTCGACCCAGTTCGTTTGGGGGTGATATGGCGTGATAAAGATCTGCTCTATCCCCCAGTCTGTGCAGACAGCTCGCAGAACCTTCCCTCTGAATTGGGGGCCATTGTCCGAGAGCAGGGCTCCTGGAGGTCCATATCTGCAGAACAGCTCCCTCACTAGAGTGGTTGCAACCGACTGGCTGGTAGCTGACTTCAAAGGCAGAATCTCCACAAACTTTGAGAAATGGTCGACAGCCACCAGAATATACTCATGCCCAGCATATGACTTTGGTAAAGGCCCCATGAGATCTACACCAACCTTTTCCCAAGGCCTCGAGGAGGTACTAGACAGCATCTTTCCTTGACGTCTCTGGTAAGAAGGCTTTGTTTGAAGACAAACCTTACAACTGCGAATAAAGCTTCTTACAGACTGCGACATACCACTCCACCAGAGACCCATTGACTTCAACCTTTGAAGTGTCTTCTTTCTCCCAAGATGCCCAGCTATTGGCTTGCAATAACACTCAACTAACACTGCATTCTGGAGCACCTTCGGGATAACTACACATTCATTCTTATACAACACCATTTCCTTCAAACTGAAATCTGAAATCTTCTGAACAGGACCTTGATCCTCCCCACCACCATTCTTTTGCTTTTCAAGGATCTGAATGACTGGCAAAAGATCTGGGTCTCTCCGTTGGGCCCTCAGGACAGAATCCTTTGTCAAATCCAAAGGAAGAACGACTTCATCCGTGGCCTCTGACTTGCCAACACAAGATGGGCAAGAGTATTTGTCTACATCCTCCGCCTCTTGAGAACCAATATGGACACAAACCTGGTGATACCACTTATCACAATCATCACATTGTACCCAACCAACCGACTCATCATCTGGGGAAATGCAATCACTGGCCGCACATAAGTCCTTTTCATGTCCGCCACAGACTTGATTCGACAAAACCCTGCTTACAACTCCCACCAAAGGGGCAACACCTTTCTCAGGAATCCTAGATAGTGCGTCCGGGACATGATGCTGCTTTCCAGGCCTATATATCACCTGAAACCGAAAATCCTGAAGCCTCAGAATCCAACGTGCAAGTCGCCCATTTTGCTTCTTCTTCCGAAATAACCAGCAAAGTGCCTGGTGGTCCGTTATAACACGACACTCTCTACCTTCTAGATATGGCCGCCATTTCTCTAGGGCCCATACTACAGCCAAACACTCCTTCTCAGTAGTACTATAATTCCTTTCTGCAGCAGACAAAGACCGACTTGCATAGGCGATAGTTCTCGTCCCAGACGGTTGCTGCTGGATCAGGACTGCACCGACCCCAACATTGCTGGCATCTGTGTGTACGGCAAACCTGGATTCTTCATCAGGGTAGCCTAATATTGGCTCAGTGAGGAGGCTCTCCTTCAAGGCCTGAAAAGCACGAGTGCAGTCAGCAGTCCAATTCCAGGGAACACCTTTCTTCTTCAATCCATGAAGGGGTGCAGCAACATCTGAGAAGCTAGGAATGAATTTCTGATACCATCCGGCCATCCCAAGGAACCTCTCTAATTCCTTGATCGACCTAGGTTGGGGATAGTTAACAATGGTAGACACCTTCTCGGGGTCCATCTTGAGTCCATTTGAGCTGACAACATGCCCAAGATATTTCATTTCTTGGCAGGCAAACTGACATTTCTCAGTATTTACGGTCAGACCCGCTTGTCTTAAGCAACAAAAGATCTCCTGAAGATCAGAGATGTGCTGTTCAACATCCGGAGAGAAACACACAATGTCGTCCAAGTAGACATAGCAATTTCGCCCTATCAGGCCATCAAGCACCTTGGACATCAACCGTTGGAAACTGGCAGGACCATTCACCACACCGAAAGGAAGGACCTTGAAGTGGAATAGACCCCTATGACAAACAAAAGCAGTCTTCTCCTCATCCTCACCTGCAACGCCCATCTGCCAGTATCCACTGCGCAGATCTAATGATGAGAAAACCGAGGCACCATGCAGAGAGCTCAAAATGTCATCCACTGTAGGCATGGGGAAGGCATCAATCTTTGTCACTGTATTCAATATCCGGTAATCGACACACATCCTGTACTTCCCGTTCTTCTTAGGAACCATCACTACAGGAGCGGCCCAAGGTGAATCTGAAGGCTCAATCTTCCCCATGTCCAGAAGCTTATCCAACTCTTCATCAAGAGCTTGTCTTTTCTCAGGACTCACCTTGTACGGGTGAGAGCGGATGGGGGAAGCCCCTCCTACATCAATTCTATGAATAGCCATGTTCGTATGACCAGGTACCTCACTAAACACAGTTGGGAAGTCTTGAAACACCTGATCTAATTTCAGTCTATCTGTTTCAGTTAGATCAAGTTTCTTCATCTCATCCTCAGCGTGGAGATAAGTATCGACTTCTTCTCCAACATGTGACATCTCCTGCCCTCCATTCAACGAGAACTTAACTGGCCGCTCATTGGCCCCATTACTACTTGTGCTATAACTACGACTGCCAAAATCTATGATAAGTTTCACCTTTTCGGCAAAGTCAGCACCAAGGAGGACAGGTACTGGGAGCCTACCAACCACATGAAAGACCTCAGTCGCAGTGCTGCCTCCTAGACCCACTTGCAGGGATGCTAAACCATCAGGCACTAAGGCAGTTTCATTGATCATGCCTAACACCCCTTCAGTTTCACGAGTAACCTCTACCCCTAACTCCTTACACAATTCAAAGGTGACCAGGGAAACCTCTGACCCCGAGTCCAGCAGGGCTCGGGTCTTCACCACTCTGCCATCTAGACCCTGAACAACAACATCTGCAATTGTAGCATCACCCCTATCCTTTGCAATGAAATTGCACCTTGGCGACGGTTCTCGAGCAAAGCCTTGTGGAGGTCCACCCTGGAAACCCGACCCCGTGGCCCCCGGAGGTACCGGACAGTTGGCAATTCTGTGCCCGAGCTGGCCACACCGGTAGCAAGCAGCATTAAAGGATCTACGTCCAGGGGGGTTACTGCTTGCACCTGTCCGTCGTGGAGTGGAGGGATCACTCCCTGAGGTCGCGTTACCAGCATAATTCGCCCCTCTCTGGATCATTAACTCGTCCGCCTTGCGCGCAACTACCATGAGGGATGTGGCTTGTAGCTCCCTCAGTTTCAACCTCAACACTTCATCGGGTACTCTCTCTAAGAACTGGTCTATCATGATCAGATTGAGCCCCTTAGAAACTTCAGGCATCTCTATTGCCTCCTGGGGTATTTCCACCCACTTAAAAAAATAGTCTTGTAAATAACTAGCGAATTCTTCATAACTTTCATTGGTCTTCTTATGTTCTTTTTTGAACTTTATTCGGTATGCCTCCGGAGTGAGGTGGTACCTTCTTTTGATGGCCAGGACAACATCGTCGTAGTCATTCTGTTCTCTGGCACTCAGGGCGTGGAATGCCTGCTGAGCTCTTCCGGTCAGATATGGTTCTAACAGCCGAGGCCATTCACTCTTTGGCTTGTTTGCTGCCAGGGCTAGTCGCTCAAAAGTGCTAAGGTAGCACACCACATCATCATCGCTACTTAGCTGATGTAATCCCTTTAACGGAGGCCCAGTTTGTGCAGAGCTACCGATTGCAGCAGACAGTAAGGATTTGCATAATTTCTCAGTCTCATGATGATGAGAATCTTCAAGGTGCTTCATGACCCGCAAAAGGTCATCCACACCCACACCTGTATTTTTTGGTTCATCCTCTACCAGCTTAGGCAAATCACATAAACATGAGATCCGCTCTTGCTTGGTCTTTACAGCATTGGTATCAATATGATTCAATTCACACAAGTGTGCTATGTGCTCAGCTGTAAATCTGCCGAGATATGCTGATCGGTCTGTCATGGTTAATTTTATCTTTCATTGAGCACTGAACTAGACTGGATCTAGATCTAGGCCTAGTTTAAATTTAATTTAGTGACCTATTGAACATGTGTGTTTTAGTGTATGGTGTATGGTTAGTGAGATGGTCTAGACTACTAGATCTACTATTTTAATCAACTTTTATTTATTTAGTCTAGACCCTTTTATTTATTTTTTATTTTATTTTTAATGTTACTTCACTAGACTCTAGACTAGATCTACTTGTTTAATAGCTACCTTAACCTTGATTAGTCTATCTGTAGAGTCTAGATCTAGACCCTAGATCTACTACTACTACAACAAGTACTAGGCCTACACAACGCACTATGCACTAATCAATCATGACCACTATGAGAGACACCACACCACAATATCCTCGTTTAGTTGCTGAAATTAAAGGCTTTTGACAAGTACCAGCATAGACATAGACATATTAGACAACAAGTGGGGCAACAACAGTCACACACTGCATGAACCGACCGTGTCAATTTCTCACCCAATCCTTAGATTTCCAAAAGGCCATAGCACAAAGAAATCCTGCCGATTACGCCAGTATAAGGGGATTCACTAGGTACAGACAGGAAGGATTAGATCTCAGACAGGAATTGGGTTAAAACACCTTTAATAAGGCGACAACGGCCTAGAAACAACAATCAGAATATTACAGACAACAGTCCATTTTCTAGTCTCTCGATCACGATCCCGATCATCTCGGTCTCGGTATCGGTTCAACGATATCAATCCCTATAAGTTTAATACATAGTTATATCCAGAGTTATCATGTGTTTGGTTAAGTTACCAGATGAGTTGAATATCTTCTCACAATATTTGCACTTGAAAGGGTTTCTCTCCAGCGTGCGTTCTTTTTTTCTTTCTTTTTTTCTTTTTTTTTCCTTTTTTTTTTTTTTTGGGCCGCCCAAGGGGGGGGGGGGGTTGCAACCCCCCCAACCCCCCCTCTAGATCCGCTTCTGCACACACACACACACATACATGTACATGTAACAATTTGCTAGAATGGGCAAGCAAGTGGGGTATACTAGATTCAACTCATCAAAGTGCAAAGTAATGAGCATGATGAGGGTCTCCAGAAAACGTAATCCCGGGAAGACTAACTACCAGATGAAAGATAGCCCCCTTGAAGAAGTCAAAGAGAACAAGTATCTGGGAGTTATCATCCAAAATAACTTAAAATGGGACAGGCAGTCCAGCAATGCTGCAACTAAAGCAACACAGATGCTCAACTTCCTTAAAAGGAATTTTTCTTCCTGCTCAAGAACTGAAAGAAAAGCTCTTCAAGACAATAGTCCAACCCCACCTAGAATACGCCAGCTCGGCATGGAACCCCGGAACCAAGAAAAACAGGGATCTGGTGAAAAAAGTGCAGCGAAGGGCAGCAAGGTTCGTGTTGGGCGACTTCACTCCCCGGTCCAGTGTGACCAAAATGCTGACAACACTGAAATGGGACAACGTAGAGAGGAGACGCCTAATCCAAAGGCTAACTACACTCCACAAGATGATCAATGCAGAACTAGATATCCCATTAGGAGATTATCTCCAGAGGAAAGGATCAAGAAGTAGGCGGACACATGACAAACAGTTGACTATACCTTGCAGTGCTCATCAACACCATTTGCAGAATCCTTCTTCCCTGAAGTTGTAAAACTATGGAATGACCTACCTCAACTAAACGTGGACATCAAATCCAGCACAGTCTTCAAATCTGCAACCCAAAAACTAAATCAAATAGCATAACCCCTGAAATACACAAATCTACTCTCGTCACGCCAAGTTATACTTCCAGTTATAGTTCCTAGCGGACCTTTCGGAAGAGACGAACACAAGGTACACAAGGTAAGACTCGCGAAAGTTTGAGGAAAATATGTAAAAAAGTTATGAAATTTTGAACGTTGTATAAACTTGTAATCAGTAGGGGCGCTGGTCCGAGAATAAGGATCGTCTTCATAAACGAGGATCGTCTTCATAAACACGGACCGATGCGTCCTCAAAAATAAGGACCGTCTGCATTTTCGCAGACGTTTCATATTTTTGATCGGTGCATTGGCGATGCAAAAAACGGATTCTGCAATGATTTTCTTGATGCATTTTACATAGACTTTGTACAGAGACCTTCACATTATGAGCAATAAATCCTTGGGAAGACGGACAACCCATAAAAGTAGATGGTGAACTAGGGTTATTTTCCCCCGGGGAATCCATTTTTGGCATCGCCAACAGGCAGTTCTGTAACATGAAACCCCCAGAGCGCCAATGAAAAAAAACGTCCTCGAAAATGCAGACAACCCTTATTTTTCAGGACACATTTTGTCTGCGTTTATGAGGATATCCTTGTTTATGAGGACGATCCTCATTCTAGGACCAGCGCCCCTACTGGTAATCAATGAAACACAACTCAGTAACCTGGCCTGGCCTAGCAGCTCTAAGCTCTATGAAAAATCTTTTGTAATCAAGAATCTCGTAGTCGAGTACTTGGTACTTGGTTGGTTGGTCCTCTAAAATACTTGTCTGAGTTTTTACTGGAGGTGCGGATAGGGTGTCTTCGTAAGTAATCTAGCTCAGTTCTGACTTCCGTGTCGGTTTTCTACTCAGTCTCAGACTCACTATTTTGACTAGAATCTATCACTATCAGTAGGGGCGCTGGTCCGAGAATAAGGATCGTCTCTGTAAACGCGGACCGACGCGTCCTAAAAAATAAGGATCGTCATTTCATATTTTTGAATCGGCACATTGGCGATGCCAAAAAACGGATTCCGAAATGATTTTCTTGATGCATTTTACATTGACTTTGTACAGAGACCTTCACATTATGAGCAATAAATCCTTGGGAAGATGGACAACCCAAAAAAGTAGATGGTGAACTAGGGTTATTTTCCCCCAGGGTATCCATTTTTAGCATCGCCAGTGGGCGGTTCGGTAATCCGAAACCCGAAACCCGCAGAGCGCCGATGAAAAAAAAAACGTCTGCAAAAATGCAGACCATCCTCATTTTTGAGGACGCATTTTGTCAGCGTTTATGAGGATATCCTCTTTTATGAGGACGATCCTTATTCTCGGACCAGCGCCCCTACTGACTATAGTCGTAATATGGAGAGCAGAACCGCTTCTCTGCCCATACCCGATCCAGTCGGGCTTAATTTAAAGGCATTAATGAGGTAGCACAATTCCAGGGAGCTCCCATGCCAAAGGCATCGCTCCAGAGCTTGTACAAGAAATACATTCAAACAGCGGGTTGGGTCACATTTTTTCAAAATGTGAAGAGGTAGTTATTACAATTTTGACTATTAAACAATGTTATTTTTTACTCCTCTGGGCCGGGCCGGGCATCGTTCCAACCACTTGAACATAATTTGAAGAAGTCTTCGATGGGAAAAAGGGTGATTCTTCATCCATGTTGTATTGTCGATTCAACATGGCGAAGAGAAAATATGCACACGTACAATGTATGCACGGTAGTGGATAAGCAAGTACATGTATGGATATTCATGATATAGGGCGCCGTTCACTCGAAATTGCTGAATATGCCAGAGGTTGAAAAGGGCTCTGTCTCTTCGACCGTATTGAATTTACACACTGGACTTAGGGTTGGGGGGGGGGGGTGCTTTCAAAGGGAGCGAACATATACGCGTAACCTAAATAACACTGAGTGGGGGGGGGGTGGAACTATCATTTATCAGAAAACCTTCGTTCCTGACACCATCAGACGGGACGTTCTCCCTGCAAGTGCAAACGCCTGTGGCTTAGTAGCCAGCTTTAAGACTGGGGTGCAGAAAACACAGTTGTGCTAGGATTGTGCCTGTTCTTGTTAACCGCACATACAAGTACACCCTGTAGATTAGATCTTCCATGTGCAGCACTGTACATTAAGGCTGTGCACAACAGTGTAATGAGGTACCCAAGTACACTCCCAGGCTCACAAGCGAATACTCGAATATTCGGACGCCATGTTTTTTTATAATTTTTTTGAATTTTTTTGATTTTTTTTTGATTTTTTTTGTTGAATTTTTTTATTTTTTTTATTTTTTTGATTTTTTTGCCACTACCATACCACTCGGCAGTTTCCCAGGTCCCTCGCCGAAAACGCATGCAATTTTACTTCGAGTTGCAGTTGAAGGCGCCGATTTAATAAGAATAATAACAGTAAACAATGCTGTTTTAAACACCAAAGATGGCAGAATAATCCATTGTCCTCCGAGTCCAAACAGAAATCTGGACATTTGGTCCCAGTTTCTGAAAGGTGAGTTTGACAGTGCTTGAGTTGGGAAACATTTTTACCGACGGTACCATGCCAGCGGCCGCTGCTGTCCCTGGCACGGGTAAGCGTGGGCCTGGACATTTTTTTATTTTTTTTTTATTTTTTATTTTTTGCGGCCGAATATTCGGGTACGATTGTAGTTGTCAACCGTGCGGGTAGGTACTCGAGCATTCGACTACCCGTCGCAGCCCTACTGTACATGAATGTATATCTACATGACTTAAAAAGTACGAAGATACTCTGATACACCGTCAACATGGTGGCCTGTAGTTCAACAGAAGAAGAAAAAAGAATCATGTTGCCTCGCCGTCTGTGATATTAGAGGGAGCTGGAGAAAGTTGAGCGCCAGAAGTCTCTCTTTGTAAGGATGGTTGCGGATGTCATAAACCATTTTGGTGGCTCTCTTCTGCACCTTCTCTATGGTTTGGGAGTTTGGAAAGGTGTAAAAACAAATGGAGATAATAAAGTAGAAATTTAAAATAATTACGGTAAGCTCAAATTCAGCTCCAGAATATCAGAATCTTACATGTACCTCTATAGAAATAAGAACTGCTAATTGCTATAGGAAAAGAAGGAAAATATTTGATTGAATACCTGGTGGCCAAATTTTCTTCTTCTTCTTCTCTCTCTCTCTCTCTCTCTCTGTGCCAATACCAATGTTGTATCCCACCCTGCATGTTTGACCCCTTTTATGGGAGTTAGGCACTGGGCAGTACCTGCTATATAATATGAGTTATCTAATAAGAAGTACAGAGTAGTAGGCCTACAGTGTACAGTTTGTGTAACTGGTCAGTATAGAAGAGTTTTATAGAAGTAGAAATATTCCCTTGTAAAAAAGCCCTGATATTTGAAATTGGATGAGAAAATACTGAAAATTTACAAGTACCAAACTGCCATGGCACGTTTGTGTGCAGTTCCAATTTACTTGTTGATATACGGTACCAATTTATGTGTGTAGTCACTGTAGTGCATGACTGTTTCTGTCATGATGTAATTGCCTGACCCAAACTTAACTTTATTTTTATTGATCTCTTATGCTAATAGAGCTCCTGTAATAAAAGTAGTTTTTACAGCACATGCATTGCTATAACATGGTTACAAATCCTAATATTTCTGGTTATTCCTTTAAGTTATTTTTGTCGTTAAGTTTTATTGATCTTACATGTAGTTGATATGAACAAATTCTGAGCTGTTGTAAAACAATCAATTGTACATGTTCAAAACCATTTACATTTACAGTACATGAACTACATGTATGCACTGCCAAAGAGGATTGAGTCATGTGCGTGCAGACTTGGTCTGGAGTGATACATGTACATGTAGTACATTTGTAACTCCATGTACATGTACATGTTTGTGATCTGTCACGTCAAGAAGAGACAGAATTTGCACGGCTAGAATTCAAGAAAATGGGGGAAATCGCAAAACAAACAAAAAAGTTTTGCTATGAGTGTTTTGGGGGTTTTAAATTTCCATTTTTTCGGACAGTGAAGCGAGGTCCAGTACTCAAGGAAACTATCTGCTAAGCTCCACCCCCTAGTAACGTACGGCTGGTCATTGGCCGTTCACAGTCACATGCTCTCTGTAAAGAATTCTCATTTTTGTTGCGTGCTACAATGTACGCTTTAGCTGTAAATTTTATAGCTCTATTAAAAGTAAATATAATAGAATGAGATTACACATGTACATGTATTAAAGCATGATTTACATGTAGAAGGAAAGTACAAAACTATCAATAATCGCCAGGTCTTAATTCTTAGTATTACAGTCTTGTACTAGGGTTATCATTACCTAACTTAACTCTCTTCAGCTGATTCTTTAGGTAAGCAGGCCATGTGTGGTTATTTGAGTAGTATGATGACCTGTTTGAAGCTGATCTTAATTTCCTGTGAATTGTTTCCCAAATGACTTCCTCACTAGTTATAATATTGTTTGAACGTACCTGACCGCTGTTTATAATCTATTCATTCATTCTAAAAGTTGATGGAAATGTTTTTTTTTTTTTACCTGATGTCATTCATGGATGAACAATGCCTCAGGATTTAGAGCTTGATCTTTATTATTTTCCACTAAAACATTAGAATTGTAGTTCATTACAGGAAACTGTTCAAGGGTCACTCAAAATGCCACAAAGTCCATTGTAAATTGAACTCTGTAATTAATACACTTTTTAGAAGGGTTAAACGTACTTTGGCAAACTGTCTAGAATTTTGAAATTACCATTGTAAAGATTAATATGTTAATTTGCAAGGTTTCTATTGTGTAGTCATTATCTGTGATGTTTGATCTGACTGATAATGTATCCAAACAAGAATTAATCCAGGACATTGACACTATTTGCACAATATACTATACAAAAGATTTACATGTTTACATAGCATGCTGAAAAGAATTAACCTTGTTTACATACATGTAACACTGACTTCGGCAATGATCAAGAACATACTTCTTGGGATGGGAGATGAAACGTTTTTCAGCTATTACATTTGTAAGCCTTTATGTACAATATTCTTGGGTTACAAAGAAGGGGCAAAATAAAATAATAGATTGGGTTCTAGTTAAAGGTGAAAGCTTTCTTATTTTTTATGTGAGTATAAAAGAGAATCAATCATACAATGCAGCAGAATGCAGTCAGACCGCAGCGTGCGCGATAATGAGGCTGTACGTTGATTTTTATTCAGCGTCCCTTTGGTAATCTCGTACATTCACGTGCGCTGAAATTCACAAGATTTTCAGTGAGATTTGTAAGGGTGTACATGTACATGCAGCTGCTTTTGTGGTCGATAACTTTAGTCAACATGGCAGCACGCAACGGTAATTACTCTCGAGATTTTCAGCTTCAGTTTGATATGAAACTTGCCATATTTCACAATTTTGAAACAATCCTTTTTCACCACTTTTATTGTCGTTATTTTGTAACATTTCAACAGCTATTTTGTACCCAGAATTTCGCTTTTGGTTCCTGACTCTGGTACATAATTAATTTGTTTACTTTGAGATTCGTTGGAAAGATAAAAAGTCACTGATCAAAATAATGTCAAAACCTAATTGACGCAAAATCAGGTTCTCTTTATAATCATAGTAATTAAGACCCTAAAAACCCGGAAATTACCAATTTGTTCTTTCTATGATGGCGCGAAATTGTGTGATTTCATACTCGTGTACGCTCGCCGTCTGAGCAATGGCAATGCATAACTGATTGTTAAACTCCAGGGAGCTCCGTCACGCCACCGACTGGCCGAAAAAAATAGGAAAAATGATTAAAAGAGAAAAATCGTAGATATAAGGCAGGTGATGTATTTGATCAAGGGTCCTCAGATTGTTGTCATGACTCCGTGCGCGCACGTGCATTACCGGCGCACGCCACAAGGCAAGCTTACTGAAATCAGGTATTCAGAATGTTAATGAACCAAAGCGGAACATATGTGACGTAGTTGACGTATTTGACCAATCAGAACTCTCTATTATCACATCGGCAAAATTGACTACTTCTATTAATTATTCATAAACATTTGCATGATTTTTCTTGGTTCCTGACTCTGGTACAGCGTAAAATATAATAATTTTGATATCATTGTAAAGAAAAATATATATGCTTTATGCTGATTATAACATCTTTGTGACGCAAGAATGATTTCTACATGTATGTGAAAATTAGCCCTACTCTTAAGATAGATTTATCGTCAAAAAACCCCATTTTCTAGGCAAAATATACATGTATGTTCCCAAAATATATTTAACATGATTGTTATACGGAAAGTGCAACGTTTTATCTGTAAAATAAGACCAATTATATGAGAAATGAACAATTGTAAAGGCAAAAACTGCCGATCGGAAAGACCGTTTGCACTACTCATTACGTATGCAAGACACGCAAATTCTTGCATACGTGCTGAATAAAATAGAGGGTTTTCGCACCGGCTGCGGTCTGACTGAATGTCCCCTTAAAACGATGACTCTCCCAATACCCCCATATTCTAAATATAATAACCATTGATGCTGGTAGCTGTTGGATTATTCCCAGAGGCCCCATTTCACAAACTTGTCATCAGTGACAAATGACAGTTTTTGTTATATAAGCTAGTGAAATCCTTGCTTCTGATTGGTTATCAGCAGATTTGTCACTGATTTTTGTAATTTGTTATTGATAAAAGGCTTTGTCAAACGGGTCCCAGGAGTTCAATTATTCCTCAATTTAATGTGTTAGACTGTGATAACGCTTGCGTTACCTTTTTATCCTGTACAAGTGATTATTTCTAAAAACTAATTATTTTCTCTTTGTGATTTCTTTCAGGACCCATCTTTACTGAATGCTTCTGTACCTGATGTGACACCATGTTTCCAAGAAACAGTGTTGTCATGGATACCATCAGCTTTCCTTGTTCTTATCACTCCTTTCTATCTCCTCTTCATGAAACACAATGACAGAGGATTCATCCGTATATCTAAACTGCACAAGGCTAAATTGGTAAGACTTCAAATTATTTCCATTTATTCTACATGTGTATTATATTTTCAATACAAAACATTTTTGAAAAAGAAGTTACATGACACTTGTCCAAGACAATTTAAAGATACACTTGAGTTCTGGTAATGCGATTGCATTGTGAAAGAAAAGGTGTGGAATGGATCAGAAAAGTTGATCATATAGCATGTAAGTAATGGTGTGTAATGCAAGGTTCTGGAGTCATCAAAATCATTATAAATTTGGCCGAGTCTTGGTAAAGTAACAATCAATTACACAGAACGATGTATATGGGACAACACACATGGTGTCGGGGCTAGTACTACCCTGAATTACTTATCTTTCTATGCTCATTACTCAGCCAGTATACATTTTCTTCCAAAATTGTTTGGCACATGACATTTATTTGTAATCTTGAACATTCAGTGTACATGTAAGTTTCGTTAGATTCTGTGAGAATTCATTTTCTTTTTTTTACCAGAACTCAAGTTTATCTTTAAGCACACACTTGTGCTTTATCATTGACAATGAAATAACCACCTACTGTACAAGGAAAATACTACTGCTATATTTCATCTAATCATATGTGAGTGAAAGTGCTACCATTCGATATGATGTGTGAAATGAGATCCATCTCAAGTGCAAATGAAGATTTATTTTCTACATGTACATGTTGTTCATAAAAAGTCCACCTGCCTAAAAAGACCACTTTTCTTGTCTCCCGTTGGTGGTCTTTATACATGGTAGACACTGACAGGTTTCACTGTATAATGTATACAGTGTAGGTACATTGTATATGAATCAGTGCCCTTCTACTGTATATTGTAGCTCTCCCCCGATGATATCCATCTCTTCTATGAATGTCATTATGGAGAGACAAAGTTTTATTCCAGGACATTCACGAGTTGAATTTTGTGCAGTTAAAAAGAAAATGAACTTTAGTAAACAAAGTTTATTTCATGTCATTTTGATGTTTTTCTGTGCTGTGATGAAATTGGATTTGATCAGTTAAAGTCACTTCATAAAGTTTCTCTCTCTCTCTGAATGTATGAATACAGAGTCTTGGGTTGTTGCTCATTCTTCTACCAGTACTAGATGTGTGCAAGGGGATAGCAGATATGGTCCAGACCGATGGAGACTTGCCAGCAGTATACTTAGTCACTCCAGCAGTATTAGCAATAACTATGGTGAGTTCACATGCAGATTAAGTTTAATGGTAGTGTATCTAGTCACGCCAACAGTATTAGCAATGGTGAGTTCATTCAGAGTAGGTTTAATTCTTGTGACTAATGAGCATGTTGAATCTATTTCATAGTAATATAGTGATAATTAAGTAATATTGACTGCCACGCATTTTGCCATTGACTTTTCAGATCGGGCAATAATATGTGTTCATTGGTTTACTGTATAACCGTATTGACCAGCAAATTACACACAAAATCCCATTGACTTTTCAGATCGGGCAATAATATTTATTCATTGGTTTAATACTGTACAGTGCGTCCCAAAAAAAACTATACACTTTTGAAATGGCTGCCAAATAAAAAATATAATATTCTTGAGGGAAAAGTTTTATATGTCTGGAAAGCTCATAAACTCAACTTTCATATGACACCAAAAGGTCTGAACATAACTCATGCTTGGGTGAGCACTGCTCACTTTTGTAAAGGGTATGAAAATTAGGTTGCGCAGAAATTAGCCTTCCAATTTGTGAGAGGTAAATCCTTTGGAGCTTACGGATTGAGGATGATATGACCAATTTATGATCAATTATGATGAGTTTGGGTTTGCTGAGTGAAATTTGTGGTTTATGGGATTAACATTTTATGCATGAGTGAACAGGAATTGCATTTGTTATTACCGTATAGCAATGTAACTTTCCATGGTAGACTCAGTGGTGTGTTCATGGGAGTCAGGACGGGGTGATGGTACATGTACATGGTGCATGGGAGGTGAAATGTAGGGTAGGAATTTTTTGGGTAGATGGGATAAGGGTCAAGAGGACATGTATGCCCCTTCCCCTTCTCTCTCTCTCTCTCTCTCTCTCTCTCTCTCTCTCTCTCTCTCTCAGTCTGCCTGGGTGTGCTTGTGCATATCTTGACAATTCATTAAACAATCAACATTCAGCTATCAACCAACCAACCAGTCATTTTAGCACTTGACTTTCGCACATGAAATACGGTACAGTTTAACATAAATTCACAAATTTGTAAAATGAACTTGTCAGTCTTTCTTTTCAGTTTTCAATTTTACAACTGTTTCATCCATCTCGTAAGAGAAAAAAGGGGAGAAAATATCTGATAATGGAAACTAAAAATCAAAGTCTTCCAGTTCAATGGCCCACATGTCCACCTCTTCTCTCGATGCACGATCTTGGTGAAGGTTTTTATTTAAATTCACAGATGTAAAGACACACCACTGAGTCTACCAGGGAAATTTACAATGCTACAATAAAACATGCAATTCCTGTTCACTCATGCATACAAGTTTGGTTTAAATAATAAACCATGAAATTCACTCAGCAAATCATGAATGTATCATATCACCCTCAATTTTGTAAGCTCCAAAGGATTTACCTCTCACAAATTGGAAGGCTGACTCATGCGCAACTTAATTTCCATACACTTTACAAAAGTGAGCAGTGCTCACCCAAGCATGAATTATTTTCGGACCTTTTGGTGTCATATGAAAGTTGTGTTTATGAGCTTTCCATACATATACAACTTTTCC
This sequence comes from Strongylocentrotus droebachiensis, assembly GCA_035222895.1. Taxonomy (NCBI): domain Eukaryota; kingdom Metazoa; phylum Echinodermata; class Echinoidea; order Camarodonta; family Strongylocentrotidae; genus Strongylocentrotus; species Strongylocentrotus droebachiensis. Next base: position 92,037 of record JAVYIG010004432.1, read on the forward strand.
CCCAGAATCATATAATTTTGTATTCGGCATTCATTTCAAAAGTGTATAGTTTTTTTTTGGGACGCACTGTATAACCGTATTGACCGGCAAATTACACACAAAATCCCATTGACTTTTCTGAGCGGTCAATAATATTTTTTTGGCCTGTAGTTTTGTTGGCTTATCCATCAAACCTTGAGGGCAATAACATTTAAAAATTGCCCTGCTCAGATGTCTGATACGGTTAATAATAGCAGATATCACATTATGATATAATGTCTCTATTCACTTCCAAAAGACTTTTATATATTTCCTGATCTTTTGCTCTAGCTTTATCATAGCAGGTACCCACTTACTACAACTGGGTCAAGTGTGCCAAATATAGATTAATGTCTTCCTAGAGGACAGTAAGTGCTGTGGCAGGGATTCAAACCCTGTACCTTGTGGTTTAGAGTCCAGACACCTATCCACTAGACCTTAAAGCCATACTGTACGTGAAGCACTAACTGCAAAATCCCAGCTGTAGCAGTTTGGTCCCATAAGGCCTTTAAAAAAAAGATGTTGTATTGCCCTTTAGTGCCAAAACATGGGTCGGTCGGTCTGAAATCTTGTTTTTTTCCTCCCCCCTCTTTGGGCTGATATTTCCCAGTTTTGAATGCTCTAATATTTTTTTCCTCTAAAGCCAACCGTAGATTTCAAGATTTTTGGGTTCGGTCGCAAAGGGCAATACAACATCTTTTTTTTTGTAGGCCTAACTCGAAGCTTCCTTTAGCTGTGCTGTTGGTTCTTGCATTGAGTCCTCCGCCTGCATATGGAAATTAGATATTGGGTTACGCACTGTTGGCAAGTTGACCATGAGATGGCGCTGTGCAATAAACAGTACGCTAGATCAGAAAGTTAATCAGTTCAGTATCGCTTTAACATTTCTACATTACCATGTTTGTTTGTGTTTCAGGTTGTAGCCTTGATCCTCATCCATGTAGAGAGAATGAAAGGACAACAATCATCTGGTGTGCTCTTTATATTCTATCTTATCAGTATACTATGTGCAGTAGCAGAGTTTCATTCAAAGGCTATCAATGCCAAGGATCAAGTAAGTTTGGTTGGTTTGTTTGTTCTTATTTATTTTGTAATTTTTACATGTGTCTGGCTCCAAATTATTAACAATCTAGGATCAATTTTTTATTCAAAAAAGGGCAATTTGAAGTGTACATGGAGGTTAAATCTTTGTCTAACAACGTAAAAGCATTTTCAATGCTAGTATTCTTCCCATTTTCACTTTGAACTCTTAACATAGCACTATATTTGAAGAATTCTGTTATTATCAATTTTTAGGTTATCGCTAAAAATGTATGTCAAACCCAATATATACGGGTCCTTTACCAAACATACTGCAATATCAGTACCGTACTGGAATTCATATTGTAAGCCATGAATTTCTTGTAACTTCTGGATGAAGGGTGATCGTTAAAGGTAAAGACAAGTATTGGAAACACCCCAATTTCAAAAAATGTATGTTTTGACTATACATGATGATAAAAAATTTGCCGGGAAACCGCCTACTAATTGATATATTTGGTAAATTAGTTTATCTATTGGTGTATGAGAGATAAACGCATGTGTCGCGCACATGTGCGTAGTCTCATATACATCTTTCTGTGTACAGTGCTTGTAACTTTATGAAGACTGGGTCAAATTTCTTATCATTTTGATGATTCAAGAACCTTGCAGTACACACCAATACTTATATGCTAGATGATCAACCTTTTCTGATTGATTCCACAACGTTTCTTTCACAATGCAATCGCATGACCATAACTGGTCTTTATCTTTAATGAAAGTTGTGCGATACTTAATCATTGAAACTGAAGCAAACCCATCACATTTTAAGAAATGTTTTATTCCTTCAAGCAAGATGGACCTTTCGAAAAAAATTCTATTTGCAGTCAGAACATTTAATAACACAAGATACTTTTTCCCCCTTCAATGATTTTATTCTTACAGGGCTCCGAGGATGCATTCCGCTATGTGACTTTTTACCTTTACTTCTTCCTACTGATTGGTCAGTTAGTGTTAGTTGCCTTTGCCGATCAGATGCCATATTACTCGCCAGATATTGCCGAAATTGTAAGTTTATTGGATCAAACCAGATTTTCCTAATCTTAATCAAAATAAAATGAAAGTCAGCTCTTGGTAGTACGGATGCAGCTCTGTAATTATTGTATGCTGACAATGGTAGATGTCGATAAGGATGTACTGAAATCTATTGAAATACATTTATTTTTGTTGCTATTTGTATGTATAATGTTTGTTAGCCATTGAAATGGTTGAATTGTCTAGGGCTAACAGTTCTAAACACTACCTAATTTGAATTGTATAACTGCTAATATCCCCGCTGCTACATGTATAAACACACTGATATATATTGATCAGAAATGTTCTTGTATTTGATTTAAAGGCTATGGATCATTCAATGATGAAAACCCACATGAGAACTTTGCACCTGATCAAATACTGATCAAATAACCAGTGTGAAAGTAGTAAATGTAATAGACTCTACTGCAAGTACATCAAAGTCAATATTTGAAGTTTGCCTATTCACCTCCATAGGAAAGGATTCATTTCAGTGGCAGGCAGAAAACATCCATGTTTATGATGTTGATACAAAATTGAGATTTATGTACATGTTTCTCACATGGATCAACAAATTCTGAAACTTTTGTTCTACTTGTTTTGTACTTATGATGAAGACATTGTGGACATTCTTTATTGGGTAACATTGACCATGAAAACTTTGGGGAATGAAAACTGTACATGTAATTTACATTTATTTAGCCTTTTAGACTGCTCTTTTGAAGGAAAATTTAAGAAGCAAACAAAAGCATGAAACTGAAGCTGCACTCTTGTCTTCATAGAGAATGATGTTAAATTATAGATTTTTTAAAGAGATAGCAAACACTGTTCATCTTTTATGATGCTTCCTGGGAGAAATTTCAATTGTTTAAAGATATTTGTGGCTTTCACCCAGGAAATAAGATAGATTGATCCATCTATAATTGTTTTTAAACAACTGTTCATCTTGTTCTTGTTTGTTTGTTTGTATACAGAACCCTTGCCCTGAAGCTAGAGCCTCTTTCTTGTCTGTCGTCACATTCTGGTGGTTTACAAGGTAAGTAAGGTCAAAGGTCAACAAGCTAAACATCGCAGAGATTTTGTCAAACGGACAAAAATATCAAGGAGAACTGGCAAATCAGAAAGAAAAATACATCGATTTTTATGACATGTGTTTACTTTAACCAAATAACTTGTGCCTGTACGTCCTGAAAATGATAGGAACTGCAGTATGAAAGCTCAAGTATTGCTATTTTACGGAAATGGATAATGCAAAGAATGGCCTAATATACATTTTGTACATTAATAATAATAATAATAATAGTCTAATAGTCCACTCCAAATTTTATTAAACCGAAACGGAAATTCTTTTTGCCCAATTGATCGTGAGCCCGGCAGCCACTGAGCAGCGCCAGATCGACGTTGCTCTATCCCTTATTACATGCAGTAAGCCTTTTCTGATTATGATTAGGCAAATTAAATGTGTTGTATTGCAGTCTTTTCTCCTACCCTTCAAAGGCAGATGTTAAAACAATCAGATGCATGTTATTGTAGACAAAATATATTTAACCAGACAATAATATGTATAATGATAGTGTCATGATAAACTTCCAATGAAGGAAAATGTAGACGTGGTGTATTTCTAGTTTGTCGTCAGACGAAACCAAAACGAAGCCCCATGATCAACTTCAGAAGCTGGTTTACTAGGAACTGAAACCACCCAAGAGATCACATTTATTTCCCATGGATGCCTTCTAGATCTAGTACTATAACCTTTATAGAATTGAATTGAATATGTATCCCCCCCCCCCCCCTCCTCCTCAGTTGTCACATGTTTCAGAAATTCTGATTTTAGTTATCAATTTTATTTAAGTTTCAATGTTTGTTGTTAAATAATGTATCTTTGATTGTATGTATGTACAGTATGGTGATCAAGGGATATAAGAAGAGTCTAGAGAAAGCTGATCTGTGGACTCTGCTCACCAGAGATAAAGCTTCTAGAGTCGTCCCAGAATTTGAAAGTAGCTGGTTAAAAGAAGTGCATAGGTAGGTTCAGGATCAATTCTCTTATAACTTTAATACTTCTCTCAGAAAAACTATGATTTACCAATTTCCATTGGAGAGAAATGAAACTATCCATCTTATCATGTTCCGTGGCTGCTCAGTGTTATTTGTAAATTTGAATTAATTTGGATAATTTTAATCCCAATAACTGCTTTATTGGGATGGTATCCATGGTATATACTTAAAGTTGGATAGTTTAGCCCTCTATAAATGTATTATTAACATTATTTATCCAAGGACTTTGTACCATTTGGTAGAATTTCTGAGAACTTCTATCATTATTATTATTATTCTATTATCACTTATGATTTGAATTTAATGTAGCATGCATTTAGTATTCAGTGGTGCAAAAAGACTCTCCTTGTGATAGATGTATGATATGAAATGTAGTTGTGTTTTGGTTGAATAGAAATGTATTCTTTCATTTGTGAATGACCTTCGAAACATACCTTTCCTATTCTGTTATTAATATACAAATAATACACAGCAGTGATGGCATTAGTAAGAATTACCCACACAAGGTACCTTTGGAACAGTCTAACACGCCAGAGGCGGTAGCCGAGGGTGTTTGGACTGTTTTGAAGGTACCGAGTGTTGGTAATTTTACTAATGCCAGAACAAAATGCTGTGTATTATTATTTTTATATGATTATGTTTTATTTGTTATATAAAATAATGTTATATAACATGATTTTACTAACGACCGGTCATTAGAATTGGATAATGACCGGTCATCATCCAAATAACGCGTTAGGCAAAAGAAATGCCTGATCACATGTACGCTTTCAACCAACCATTTGATTAGGATCCACGTCATCATCTTATAAAGTAGATTAATTACCCAGTTTAGCTTCATCATCATGTACTATGGATATTTCTTTTATTGTGTTCATTCATTTTTCACACTTCTTTGTGACCTGATCTTGCAGGGTGAATCAATCCAAGCACAGCGCGTACTCTCAAGCCTCGCTGAATCATCCTCATGGTGATGAAGGTCAGAAGTATGCTATGACAGAACTAGATCCAGAGGGGAAATCCCCTAACGGTACCAACACCAAGGTCTACCGCCCACCTACTGATCCATCATCTAAAGGCAATATTGATGGTTACACTCAGGCCCTAGCCGTACCACAGGTGGAGTTTATAGATAGTACCAGTAAAGCATCATTGTTTAGAGCTGTAGCTATGAGGTACGGAGAGAAGTTCTTGGTTGCTGTTCTACTAAAGTTCATCCATGACTGCTTACTCTTTGTAAACCCACAGATACTAAGGTATGTACACACCTCTCTCTACAGTACTTTAACCTTTATTACATGTGCCTTGGAAAGGGGAAGTGATCAAAATCATTATGAACCCTGGGACCTTTCTTTTCTGTATAATATGCTATTTGTTAAATGTTCTTCTATAAACAGGACATCTACATTGTGTGTTGATATTTTCCTCTATGGGGAAATTATCATGTGATATTTCCTAGTCTGATTTTCTTTCTTCTCACAGCATCATTATTGGTTTTTCATCAGTGATATGTCATTTTTAAAACATTCATAATTTGTTTGTAAAAGATGCTAGGACAACCCTTCCCCCTCTCCTCCTGGGAACCGACCCCCTTGGACACCTACCCCTAACCAACTATAATCTGGAGAAAGGCTCCCCTAGTACAACTCCCTTGTAGGCAGTAACACCAAGGAAGTTCCCTTCTTCCCCCTCCCACCCCCCTCCCATCTTCCCCTCCTATCTTCCCCTCCCATCTTCCCGTCCCATCTCCCCTACCACCCCCTCCCCCTTTCCCTTCCCCCTTTCCTTTCCCCTTCTCCCACTCTGACAACTTTCTCTTTCTCGCCATGGTCAGCTGTTCAGATACGTATGTAGATACATGTTGCTAACCAAAGTATGCCCTTAATTTCATACTACCTACATTTATTTCCTTTGTCGCTAGATTACTGATCAACTTCACAGAAGACCATACTATTTGGCAATGGAGGGGTTTCTTCTACGCAGGGGTCATGCTAATGATATCAATGTTCAACTCTACTCTATTACATCAGTACTTTCATCGTTGTTTCATCGTTGGTATGCATCTCAGATCCGCTATCATTGGTGTGGTCTATAGAAAGGTATGACAAGATTTGAACAGTATTTATTTCTTCTTCATTCCAATTGATAACAATGCTTCAGTCTTTCCAGCATTGTGGCATATATACAAATTTGGCTTTCTTGAGTGCTGTTCAGACATTGAAAGAACAAAGTCTTTTTCCACTTTTGTCTCTTTTTAGAGGAGTACAAAATATAGGAACAATGAAGGAAGAAATTATGTGAAAGTTCTCTGACTGCAGTTAGTAGTAGCTAAAGCAGGGATACTATCAAGATCCTGTGTTATAAAGAGTTTTGATTGATCAAATACCAATCTCAAGTCCTCCAATCCATTGCAAAATTACAATTTGTCATCTGATATATTAATAGAGAGTTGTGATTGAAAATAATCTAAAGTTAAATTGTGATTGATTGGAATCATCCGTAAATCAGACATGATTCTGGAGTGCCATATTAAGCACATTATAAGAATCCATGACATTAAAGGGACTTGGTAACGTTGTTCAGATGAATGAAAATGGTGCTTATGTAGTGACTTCAATGCTAGATGTACAATTAAAGATGATCTGAAAGTTGAAAAGGGTTGGAAAAATTCAAAAATGGTTCAGAGAAATCACTATTAGAGGGTGCCGCACAGTGACGCCTTCAAAGAAAACCATAAATATCTTTGTGGTTTGAGAATTTTTTCAGGATTTTTTTCATGTTTAACACGCAAAAAAATCCTGAAATTGAGGGTAAGTACAGAAGAAGGAATATAATAAGTAACATTTCACACAAAAATTATGCAGTTTTTTCATCAACCTTCAACAATGTTACTGAGTCACTTTAATAAATGTGTTGTTCTGTACAGTCCTTACAGCTCTCTAGTGCAGCAAGGAAAGGAGCTACCGTTGGTGAGATCGTCAACCTGATGTCTGTTGATGCTCAACGCTTCATGGATCTCTGTACCTATCTCAACATGTTATGGTCAGGTCCATTCCAGATCTCAGTAGCACTCTACTTTCTATGGCAGACATTAGGACCATCAGTCTTGGCTGGGTTAGGTGTCATGATTCTACTCATACCACTCAATGCATTGGTAGCTACGCAAGCAAGAAAACTACAAGTAAGCTTCCAATGCTTTATCATGGTGTGAAAGTTAAAGACAAACAACGGCCTTGCAAACATTGATGGCAATGCAAACCCGTTGCAATTATTTTATTAATGATTAATTTGGACTGCCTTTTTTTATTAAAGAAAATAATATACTTTATACTGGATATGTTTGTAATGTATTGCAGGTTGTTCAACCCAGATTACTTTTTCATAAAATGTGTGAAGTAAAAGCCTGAATGATAAGCTACTGTCTATTATTAATCAATCAGGTGAAACAGATGCAATACAAGGATGCTAGAATCAAACTGATGAGTGAGGTGCTGAGTGGCATCAAGGTGTTGAAGCTGTATGCATGGGAGGAGTCTTTCCAAGATAAGATTCTTGCTATCAGAGACAAGGAACTCAAAGTCTTACGTCTAGCTGCTTACCTCAATGCCTTCACTTCATTCACATGGACCTGTGCACCTGTTCTGGTAAGTCCTTTCAATCCCCTATACACTTGACTGCTAATTGATTGAATGGTGATTGTACATGTCCAACCAAACATTGTGGGTTTGCATCCATTCCAGGTGGATGACTGAAGCCTGGGTTGTGTGTTAACAATAATAATAACAATAACAACAACAACATCAACAACATTTGATATACTCACCATGCAAGATATTCAAGGTGCTCCAATATTACCCTCGCTGTGGTAGGCTACCGATATCAGTGAATTCCTTCCTACCAGTAACTGTTAAGCACCTGGGTGGAGAGGGGCAAATGTAGTGCTGCAGCAGGACTCGTTCCGCGCACCTTGTGACCTACAGTCCATCAACTTATCCACTAGACTACAACAACTCTACAAAATATAATCCTTGTTCCCTGAAGAAATCTTTGCAATCAGTATATATATATATATATGATGTGCAGTGTAGTTTGATTTGCCTCATTCCATATATTTTTCCCCTTGTCTCTGTTTTAGGTTTCTGTGACAACGTTTGCAGTGTATGTGATATCAGATGAGAACAACATTCTAGATGCAGAGAAAGCTTTTGTTTCAATCGCTCTCTTTAATATCCTTCGCTTCCCACTCAGTATCATGCCAAATCTTATCTCAAATATGGTACAGGTAAGATATAAGGATATGAATCATGTTAATTCATTAAAATAGTTAGCTATTGCCTTTTTACATCAATATTAACTACTATGGCAACAGCACTTAACAGCCAATCAAACAAGGTTTCCATGGAAGTTACCATCAATGGCAAAGTTATCATCCATTGTAATTTTGATGCTACAGGGCTCAGGATACATAAAGCTTGACCAGCAGCACAGGTTGAAACGGTCAGGCTAAACAAGAACTACCGTAAATAACGTTGTATAAACCGCCCTCGTGTATTAACCGCACCCCTCTTTTTCGCCCTTAAAAAAAAAAAAAAAAAAAAAAAAAATTTGCCGAGATTTTTTTTTTTTTGTGTAAGATCATTACGGTACTGTAAATTAAAAAACAGGGACCTAGGATAGAACCTTGTGGTACACCATGTAATAGAAGAAAAATTGGAGGAATTATTATTATAAACTACATCATATTGAGATCTATCAGAAAGATTACTTTCAAACCAAGATGACAGACAAATTTGAGTGTTGTTCTAGTTTCCGAGTGGTGAGTCAACACACCGATTACCGAGCTGGGAGACATTGCCAGGCATAGCGCCAGGTGGAGGGGCATAAATTGAAACTTTAAAAAAAAAAAAATATAGTTTTTTTTTTTTTTTGGTGTACCGTGTATAAACCGCACCCCCGACTTTGAAATTTTTTCGGCGGCAAAAAAGTGCGGTTTATACACCGTTATATACGGTAATGAAATATATACCAATTGTTATCATTACAAACATATGATATTCTATTATGAGAATGTGATAGAGTAACATAAGCAAAATTATATAAAATGTATGGCAAAGTATGACAAAATTGTTATCTCTAATGTAGTACAAGTAGGATATGAGGATATCATAACAAATGGATGGAGGTGTCTATAGTCAACTGCCTGCAAGAAGGCAATAACAGCTTTGTATTTTAATTGGCAGTAATGCCCTTCTCGCGGGCAGCCAGAGATATATAAGTCTTAAAAAAATATTTTTTAGGAGGGGGGCGGGGTTGTAAGGGAGGTGAATGGTGTGGAGGGGTAGAAGTATGTCTTTTGTTCTCATCTTATCAGCTTGTCTTGATTATTTGTCCTAACAGACCAGTGTATCATTGAAGCGTTTGGAGAAGTTCTTGAAGAATGAACAGCTTGACCCTCAGAATGTAGACCATTTCAACATGCCAGGTTTGTTAGAAACATTTCTCATTTTCTTGAAAATATTTATGGTTTAGTTATTTCTGCTCTTATTATATATCACACTTTTCATGTCAACCTATCCATATCAATTAGACTTGCAAATGATTTATGCTGTACTCTACATTGTATAGTTATTGCATAGCCTTGTATTTATAAACCTTGTCAGTCTAGCAATGTATATAATTACATTTATGTACATGTTTCATATTTTAGCTGAAAGTGGGATAGAACTGAACTGAATAGAATCATACATAAATGTCACATGGATTGACAAATTTGATATCAATCTTATATTTTAAGGTCAAATATTAGACAGTGTCAACTTTATTACTCTGCTTTCTAATTTTGCTTGAAATAATTATTTGATTAATATTGCAAAAGGATAGTTTTGATATAAGACATGGCTAAAACAGTTTGAATGAAGGTTTACTGGATATGTATTAATTTGTCAATACTATGTTTCTCCTGTCATGATTCTTTCAGGTCACTCAATAACTGTGGATAGTGGTCATTTCACTTGGGATAGAGGAGAGAAAACAACTCTTACAAAGTAGGTTTAGCTCACTTTATACAGATATACCATTAATACATTTCTTAAATTATGTACATCGTTTTGACCTACATTGCATTTTAACCCCTCCCCCCTTAGAAAATAGTGTTAGGTCTTAATATAACATGCATTCTCATTACAGCTAAATTGAAATATTCTGAGGCGTAGTCTTTCATTGTAAAATTATTTTTGTTTATAATTTGTATGCTTTATATGCTTGTCTAAAGTTTATAGCATATATCAGAACACATAATTATTTAGTGTATTATATTGATTGCTTCATGATAGGCCAAAAACATTTCCATGGTATTTCAAAAGCAAAGGGTAACAATATACACTTTTTTTTTTGACATTGTGTTTAGCATCAATCTGGACATCAAGCAAGGATCTCTAGTGGCGGTGGTAGGACAGGTTGGATGCGGGAAGTCATCACTTCTATCTGCGTTGCTAGGAGAGATGGAGAAAGTAGATGGGAAAGTCTTTGTGCAGGTTAGTTTCCTTCATTCTATCATTGTAGAAATGTTTGGTGCAAGGTTTTAAAACCCATACTACAGTTTCGGTAAGCCCAATACAAAATGTTTAAATCAGATTTGTTTGATTTCTTTTATTTGAAAGAATAATGATACCTACAATCCCTAGCTGCTGTTTACTTTTTGCCTCTAAATGAGAATGAATAGGAGCGCCATGAGCATCCAGCAGAGACAGATACCGGTGCTATCAAATAAGAGGCGAAATATAATTTACATCCTGGGCCATGGATGAAATTTCACACATGCTACAGACATAGAGGCTTCACGACGTTATGCAGTCTATGTGCTACGCTGTGCAATATGTACAACTGTATGTGCAGATAGTACATACTGGAGAACTGTTAGTACACCAGTATTTTCTGCTCTTTGAATTATAGCTGGGCACCTAAATATAGTTACAGTAATCTTGGAGATTAAAAATTTCATTAATTCAGCTTCTTCATCATCTTATATAAACATCTACATACTGGTATGCACTATAATTAAAAATAGTTTCACATTCAAGTTAGGTAATATATGTATGTAAAGTATGTTGATGAATGGTTCTGATATCGCTCTCAGGGTTCTGTGGCCTATGTTCCTCAGCAAGCTTGGATACAGAATGGATTGCTGAGATCAAACATTGTCTCTCTTTCTCACAGAATACAACACTCAGATTAATCATAATTTCTCTTTCTGATATCGCTTGCAGGGTTCCGTTGCCTATGTTCCTCAGCAAGCTTGGATACAGAATGCAACTCTGAGATCAAACATTGTTTTCAGTGGAGATCTTCATGTTACTAAGTACAAGCATGTGATACAGTCGTGTGCCTTGGCTCGTGATCTGGTAGTGTTACCAGGTGGAGATATGACAGAGATTGGTGAAAAGGTACGATCAGGGAACTCTTTCATGAAACTTGTTATCAATAACAAGTTGCAATAATTGTTATAAGCTACTGAAACGGTTGCTTTTGATTGGCTGAGAGCAAATCTGTTAGGGAAATATGACACTTGTTATTGATATTATAACAAACTCTCAGGTAACAAACTGAGAGTTTCTTTATTATCTTGTCTCTCTGCTTAACTTAAAGCACAGTGCAACAAAGCTGTTAATACTTTCGTTTAATTTACACATTTATAGATGTACATTCATATGTTTATTCTCTAAAATATAAAAACTAGCAATCTAACTCTGTGTGGTATTCTATCATTTATTCAGTGAGATATGTCATAAATTCAGCATTGGCTTCAATATATATATAATACTTTTTCAAACTCAAGGTTAAACAAATCCCTTTGCCACATGCCAATATCATTGATGGAATGATCTATGTGAGACAGAAAGTGTTTAATATTGAAACTGTAATCTGTGTCGAGTATGAATATATTTTCTTCCAATATAACATTTACTAAGTGAAAGGTAATATATGATTATGTAATCATGACAATGACTTGTCTTGCATGTGTTTCAGGGTATCAACCTGAGTGGTGGTCAGAAGCAGAGGGTCAGTTTGGCCAGAGCTGTGTATGCTAACACTGACCTCTACCTACTGGACAATCCTTTGAGTGCTGTGGATGCTCATGTAGCGAAGCATATCTTTGGACATGTCATAAGACCTCAAGGGCTTCTAATAATATAGGATTATGTAATCATAACATTGACTTGTCTTCCATGTGTTACAGGGTATCAACCTGAGTGGTGGTCAGAAGCAGAGGGTCAGTCTGGCCAGAGCTGTGTATGCTAACACTGACCTGTACCTGCTGGACGACCCATTGAGTGCTGTGGATGCTCATGTAGCGAAGCATATCTTTGGACATGTCATAGGACCTCAAGGGCTTCTGAAGAACAAGGTCAGTCCAACACAATACACACAGTTTTGTAATTTTTAGAATGGTTATTATTATCATTATTATCATTATTATTATAATTATTATTATTATTTATTATATTGTTTTTTCCAACTGGGAAGCTAAGAAAGATTACCAACAATCCTTTTCAGGACTACACACACTCAAGAAACAAAGATTACCGACAGTCCTTTTCAGGACTCCCCAATCCTCCCCCCCCCCCCCCTCTCTCTCACATGGTGCAACCGCAAGCCTACTGTATATATTGTTCTAGTTCGTGTTGTTGTTACTATTTTATTATTTTTTTTTTGGGGGGGGGGGCTGGTATATATTATGCAATTGCAAACAATAGCTACTTGAGGTATCAACAGATAATTGTTGACAGCTAGTCACACTGACAGTCTCTGATTGGAGGAGAATCCTACATATGCCAATGGAATTGGTTTGCTGCTGCTTACAGAAAAATCTCTTGGATAAGGGAGGAGAAGAAAAAAAATAAGGATTATTTGCTATCATTAAAACAATGAATACAATTAAAGATCTGTCATGTTAGAAGAATCTATCACTCATCTGTTGTTAAATGCTTGAAAATCAGACATAGATTCTAGAGATTCAAGCCAAATTTGTCAAATTTCAATATTCCAGACTCATCTACATTTATGTACTTCTCACCAACAACCACCTGTGCAATGTGATTGTGTCTAAGAACAGATTTTTGGACAGATTATAAAAGCCAGAAATCTGAAAAATAATAGTGCATGAAATCTGAAATAATCCTATCATACTGTATGTATCAATTACATCTTTGATTCATATGACTACCAATGTATATATTTACTCACAGGTAGATCAAACTAAGATCATATTTTTATTGATAATCTTGTTTCTTGACAGACTCGTATCCTGGTAACTCATGGGATCAGCATCCTACCTCAGGTGGATCAGATCATTGTTATGAGAGAGAACTAGATCTATAAGATGATATCTTGATAATCTTGTTTCTTGACAGACTCGTATCCTGGTAACTCATGGGATCAGCTTCCTACCTCAGGTGGATCAGATCATTGTTATGAGAGAGAACTAGATCTATAAGATGATATCTTGATAATCTTGTTTCTTGACAGACTCGTATCCTGGTAACTCATGGGATTAGCTTCCTACCTCAGGTGGATCAGATCATTGTTATGAGAGAGAACTAGATCTATAAGATGATATCTTGATAATCTTGTTTCTTGACAGACTCGTATCCTGGTAACTCATGGGATTAGCTTCCTACCTCAGGTCGATCAGATCATTGTTATGATCGATGGCTCTGTCTCTGAGATTGGCTCCTATCAGGATCTCTTGGATCAGAACGGTGCGTTTGCAGAGTTTCTTCGGAACTACAGCCAAGATGCAGATGAGAAGGAAGATGAGGAGGAGGAAGAGGATGAGGAGGAAGAAGATATACCAGGTTTGTTTTACAGGCAGATCAGATAAAGTGGCCATCATTGAAGTATGGTTTTTATCTGTCAAGGAACATGTTTCTCAATGCATGTTAAGATGCAATAATGATGATGATGATGGTGGTGATGGTAATGTTGATGATGCTGCTGCTGATGATGGTGATGATGTTTCTAATATATGTTTCTGTTTCTAGTATTATGTCACTAGTGTGCTAATCATGTTGCAATTTTGTTTAATACAAATTTTGTTAAATTCCTTTTGTTGTGATTAATACCTTTTGTTGTGCTTATTTACAGCAGCCATTAGTTTAACTGACTCATAATTGTACTTCCACATAACCGTTTCTCTCTCCTAACCAGTCAATATATCATTGGAAGATCTAACAGAAGACAGAGAGCCAACCAGAAACCTAGAACCACTCAGAGGAAAAGCTAGGAAACTAAGGTAAAACAACTGCTTTATATGTGACAATGAAGAACCACATCAACATGAATATAGATGATGCAGCTTACTCATGTTCTTTCTATAATATAGAAAAAGTAAAAATAAAATAAAAACAATGACAGTACTTAATTTCCATAAAGCAGGTACCGGTATTTATTATTACTGATAACTTTCTTCATATTCTTTCCATATCAGTTAAGTTTCTTGAGCCCAATTGTCTGTAGCTTTTTCGTTTTATGAACAAGAATGTTAAATAGCACCTTCGATTATCAGAGTACTTTGGAAAAACAAGTATTTGGAGACCATTTTAATTGTTTCATGGCAATAACCGAATACATCTCAAAGGTGGAGTAATGTCAAATGATTTTTTTTGTTTTTTGTATGCAATGTATGAGAGTAGATACGTCATATACAGTTTTGATTTTCTTTGTGTTTTTTGTAACTCAAGAACGAAATGTGGACTGGTTGAATAAGGGCATTTGTTGAATACTTTTAGATGTACATTCTAATATGTTACATTCTGAACTGAAGAAACATTAATCGGGACAAATCAAATTTTTAAAAGTCAAAACCTTGGTTGGGGTATGAATGATTCAGTTGTTAACTGTAGGTAACATTTAATTATGATAATGACAATCAGTATGTTGCGTTTATCTGTGTATCTTACAGTAAAGGCATAGAGGCTATATCACAGTATGATATCTTCAACACACCAAGTAAGAAGACGGACCATGTGATGAAGACGGACGCCTATGATGAGGTTGTGATGGGTGATACAGAGGAGAAGATAATACGAGCTGAGAAGGCCAAGCTGGGCAATGTAAGAAATATTACTTTTCAAACATTTACTTTCCTTTATATGTTAACTTTTGAATTAAATGCTCAAGGTGCACTAGTGCAAACAAATGAAAGTACTATTCACCTTCTTCATATTGTAATTATAATAATAATAATAATAGAGAATATTTATAAAGCGCATAATAAATTGAAGATTTCTCTATGCGCTTTACAATCATGACAATGTGAAAATATAAACAACATTAATACAACAATAAATAACAAAGAAGATAAGCAAATGACAAAAACATTTATGGGCAAGTTAACCAATTAATGCACCTATAATTACACCTAAGTAAAACTATTTGACATTACATGTAACAAATTCAACAAACAGACACCCATTATGTCGAATCAACCTGCCAACCAGCAACGAACAAAGCAGCTCTAGGAAACCCTCGAAAACAAATAGGTTTTCAGGGCTCTTCCAAAGCCGTCAGTGCTCCCACCAACTCTAAGCTGTACTCTTATATGGTCGCCCTGTTCATACAATTAAAAACAATAATTGGATCTTGATGATAATAGTTGCAATTTATATAGTGCCCTTTCCACTGGATACAAAGGTACTTTTTAATTCTTGTGTTATAGAATCATTCTTTATATTGTAATATTGGTTGACCTGTTCATAAAATTAAGAACAATAATTGTTGTAAATAATGATGATAGTATTTGTAATTCATACAGTGCCTTTTCCACTGGTCATTCTTGTGTTGTAGAATCATTCTTTCTCTGTATCAGATGCAGGTAGACAACTATTGTGTGAAATTTGGTTGGAAATTCTTCTAATATGAGTCTTGAAGGACTAAGGTTTAACCATATGTTGTTTTGGGGAGAAATGTACACATATTGGCCAAAATTGTTTTATTTTGCATTTTGATGGATAGGTATTTGCATTATTTATATACAGTCAAATCAGTCTCTATAACCTCTCTATGAAGGCCAACTGTCTATAGTGGTCACCCATATTTTCTTCTAGGAAAAAATGTGTGTTGTAGAACCTGTCGTGAGAAGCCACCTGTCTACAGCGGCCGGTTATCCCGTTTCCCTTGTGTAGCCTTGATAGGCAGATTCAACTGTATGTGTAATCGAACCTCTCTATAAAGGCCACCTGTCTTTAGTGGTCACCTTTATTGTTCTCCTCTATTAAAGAAGAAATGTGTGTTGTAGAACCTGTCTAGAAAAGCCCCCTATCTACAGTGGCCTGTTTTCCTGTTTTCATCGGGTGGCCTTAATAGATAGGTTTGACTGTATGTGTATTAGAACCCTTCTAGGAAGGCCATTTATCTACAGAAGCCGGCTTTCCTGCTTCCATCGGATGGCCAAATTAGACAGGTATGACTAGTTGAAACCTTTCACTTTGAAGGACTTGTACAAGCTAGTGATGAATATGACATTATATGCTTTGTAATGTTTAAAGCTTCTACCAACCTTGAATTTTGTGGGCAAGCTTTTGTTCACTCCTGTGGACTCCTATTCACTACTGTGGCTTGAGAAAGTCCACAGGAGTGGACGAAAGCTTGCCCACAAAATTCAAGGTTGGTAGAAGCTTTAATACATTACATTTTTATGATTATCCCCAACCGATGAAAGTTTTATGTAACATTACATGCTTTGTACAGGTCAAGTTGGCAGTCTTCTGGGCCTACATCCGTTCCATCGGTGTGTTCCTCTCTGCAATCATTGTGATCCTCTACATGCTCTTCAACATCACCTCTGTGGCAGGTAACCTATGGCTGAGCCGCTGGAGTAATGAACCCTTGGTTAACGGAACACAACCAGACGCTGTGAGGGATAGGTATCTCACTGTCTATGCATTGCTTGGACTCACTCAGGGTAAGAAACCATTCATACATGATGCATTGACAAAGGAGAGCCCTGGGGGAGTTTCACAAAACTTGTCATCAGTGACAAATGACAGTTTTTCTTATAAGCTACTGATATCCTTGCTTCTGATGGGTTATCCACAGAATTGTCACTGATTTTTGTCATTTGTCATTGAAAAAAAGCTTTGTGAAACGGGTCCCTGTGTTTCCAATATAGTACATGTATATTGATGATGAGGTACATGTACTAGCTTGGGAATAATATATTAAAGGGAGTGTAGCATGATGAGACTGTGTCTTTCCTATGGCCTGACTCATGGCCAATCGGGTATAAAACGACGCGACCGCAGTATTCACTTGTGTTCAGCATATGCTCGCTGACCGTTAATCAAATCCATTCGTTTACGTGCAGTTGTCCAAAAGAAGTTGTAGATGGCGTTTAACAGTATTTGCCATGCTACACCCCCTTTAAGACCATAGCGTATCGGGAGAGATAGACATGCGCACACTTCAGCGATCAAAATGTCAATTCTTGGAAATCCGAATAACCCCAGGATAGTTGTCCTAGAGGATGGTTGTCGTAGGGGATATTTGTCCGGGGGGAAGTTGTCCGGGGGTAGTTGTCCTAGGGGGTAGTTGTCTGGGGGGGTAGTTCCGCGTGGTAGTCATCCTAGATGGTGGTTGCCCTAGAGGGTAGTTTTCCTACAGAGTAGTTGACTGGGGGTGGTTATCTTGAGGGTGGTTATCCAGGGGTTGAGGGTCCAGGGGGTAGTTGTCCTAGAACCTGTCTTTTCATATGAGATTGCAGTTGGGTTGTATCTTACGTGGTATTTGATCATTTCTATGTTTTGTATTTTGTTCTATGAATAAACTATTGTTGAACCATGGTGTATCTGAGCATTGGGGTGGCCCTTCTGTTGATTGATATCATGTATTTGATAATAAAACCATCATTTTTATTGTGTATTAACAGGTACATTATTTTATAATTGAAATTGAGTGCCATGGATGATGAATGGTCGAAACGGTTCCCCGCCCGGTCCCCGACCGTCGCGCCGAAACCCGGGTTTGAATAATCGGGTTTCGGGTTTTTCAAAATTAAATTTCACACTGATATTTTGAAATAAAGAACTAAAAATATGCAATTCACAAACTTCTATATCAATTTGATTAAATAAATATGCTTTAGAAATAAATGGATATCGTTTCAGTTGACGGTAGGTGTTTTTATCGCTCTAATATTGAGGCTGCAAGAAAGGAATCACGCTTCGTGGCCGTACCTAGTGCGTTCAGAAACGGAAGTGGAAATATGACCCACTGAAGACTGAGCAAGTTAAGAAAGTCCCACACACAAGACAAAAATGTTGATCAGACTATTACAATTAAATCGTAATACTAATAGGCATTAATTTAATTGTCAAAATATATCCACAACATAATGGTTTACCCTTGATATTTTGATGAAGGAAAATAATTTAAAGCTCTTGATAACATCGAAGTGCCTTTCGTTCGTTCTAAAAATGCGAGTGTAAAGGCAAGCTGAAGTTACGAGTCAAGCTTGATATGCGTGTTTACATCCCTAAACCGTCATCCGAGCAGATCGGAACAATAAGCATTAAACCGATTAAAAAACATCACTTAAGACTTTGAGGGACTCCAATTCAACAAAATTACCGTAAAATAATAATTTGCTTTGACAAATATTACTATAGATATTCATAATATCTTACAGAAATAATGATATTTCATGAGCTACGTACTCGATATCGAGTTCAGCTAGCCATCATTTTGAAATGAGACGTTATTGTCATGCAGGGCAGTAGACTATTGACAGCGTGCGGCAGAGAGGAAAATATTACGTGATCCAAGGCACGCGAATATCACGTGATCTAAGGCCCGCGAATTTTTCCCTCTCTGATGCATGCTGCCCTCTACAGTCTACTGCGCCGCATGGCAATTACGCCTCATATTAAAATGATGGCTAGCTGAACTCGATATCGAGTACGTAGCTCATGAAATATCATTATTTCTGTAAGATATTATGAATATCTATAGTAATATTTGTCAAAGCAAATTATTATTTTACGGTAATTTTGTTGAATTGGAGTCCCTGAAAGCCTTACGTGATGTTTTTTAATTGGTGTAATGCCTATTGTTCCGATTAGCTCGGATGACGGTGTAGGGATGTAAACACGCATATCAAGCTTGACTCGTAACTTCACTACTTCGGCTTGCCGTTACATACGCATTTTTAGAACGAACGAAAGGCACTTCGATGTTATTTCAAGAGCTTCAAATTGTTTTCCTTCATCAAAATATCAAGGGTAAACCATTATGTTGTGGATATATTTTGACAATTAAATTAATGCCTATTATTACGATTTAATTGTAATAGTCTGATGAACATTTTAGTCTTGTGTGTGGGACTTTCTTAACTTGCTCAGTCTTCAGTGGATCATATTTCCACTTCCGTTTCTGAACGCACTCGGTGCCACGCCACGAAGCGTGATTCCTTTCTTGCACCCTCAATTTTAGAGCGATAAAAACACCTACCGTCAACTGAAACGATATCCATTTATTTTCTAAAGCATCTTCATTTAATTCAATTGGTTATTTTATTGTTTTGAAAGCAGTAACTGTCTTTTCTGTCGCATTATTAGAACAACTATTTAATCTTAACTCCCGCCGTTGCATGCATACGATTTTTAGTGTCAGTGGTGAAAATTTCGGGTACCCGGTCCCCGCCCGAAATTTTGAAGTCAAACCCGGGTTCGGCAAAACCCGTGATGACTCAGGCCTAATGGACAATGTCTCCATGTAATATCCATTGATTACAGATGATACACTTAGGTATCTAGGTATCACATACACCATTAATATCTGTGTGTGTGGATGGAAGTGTAGGGTATTAACCCCTATCTAAGAGATCTTTTCATACGGTCTTACATGTATTGGTCTCTACGCAGGCAGACAATGTAATATTATGAGTTGCTTAGAAGTGACTTTGTCTCTTTGTGAAGGATATTTGTGATATAAAAGTTAAATGTGTTTGTTTATGTGTGTGTGTAAATTCATGAAAAATTCTTACTGGCTGTCACTTCAGCAAGCAAGAATTAAAAATTGAGAAAAAATACAATTCATCAAAAGATGACAACTGTCACTGCGTCAGGCTAATAGAAATGAAAGAGAAACTGCCTTAGGGGTTTTTCATGGCTTATCAGCAACAAATTATCCAGTTTGTTCATTGCTTCAAAAAAAGAAAGAAAAGAAAAGTAAAAGAATGCTGACTATTATCATTACACCCATGGCATCATATTCTATAAAGGGTGTTACTAATTCCATTGTCCCTTAATACTCCACTGCTGTCTATGCTACTTTGTCCATTTCCAAACATTCCATCCAAGGAAAAACAATTCATAGATGCTGCTTATAAGTATCGGCTTGTATGGTGATGTAGAACTAGATATACAGTAGGCTTGGGGTTGCACCGCATCCCAGTGACTTAAGCTCACGGATGCCAGCTATTCCTAACTCCCGACGACAGATAGTCAACCTGTTTGAAACGTTGAGCCACTCCTGCCTACCACCCATCCTCTCCAACCTGCACTAAAGTTCTCCTTAGAACTATAAGCTAAGAAAGATAACCAACAGTCTTTTTCAAGACTACACCAACAGTCCTTTTCAGGACTACACACACTCAAGAAAGACAGATTTAATAGCGAGAGTCCTTTTCAGGACTCTCCAATCCTCCCCCTTTCTCACATGGTGCAACCGCAAGCCTACTGTAAATTCTTGCCATGTACAAGTGGCGATTGACTTGTCATTCAAATTAATCAACTGTTTGTTCTTACCCCTCCCACCCGCGACCTCCACCCCTTGTACCACCAGGAGTCTTCCTGTATGCTAGTTACATCCTCTTCTACAAGGCAGGGGTAAGAGCGTCTGGTCATTTTCATCAGATCCTCCTCAAGAGAGTCCTGCGCTTACCCTCATCATTCTTTGACACCACCTTGAAGGGTTCCTTACTCAACTTCTTTGGCATTGAAATGGACGGGATTGACATTACCGTTCCCCACAGGTTTCGCTCTGTTCTTAATTGTTATCTCAGGGGAACGACTGCTCTGCTTCTTGTCTCCTATGCTACTCCATTATTCCTTGTGATGATCTTACCCATAGCAGTGGTTTTCTTCACTGTACAGGTACATTAGAGATAATAGAAACATGCTTGCTTTTCAGCTATCTAACACTTACATTCTAACTTTTATAAATGTAATGCTTCCTGGGAGAAATTTCAATCATTCAAACATACTTACATTCAAATTTATCAATGATATACCCTGATACTCATTTATTGCTTCTACATCCTCCTACCTCAACTAACGCTCCGAACAAGGCTTCTTCATTACCACTGCTTGTTTCTTGCTGTACACCGGTGGCGTCCTTGCGTCCAGATACCTCCATTCTCTGCTTCTTACAAACATTCTCCGCTGCCCAATGTCCTTCTATGATACCACGCTCAAGGGGGCGCTACTCAACTGCTTTGCCAAGGAAACGGATGAAATTGACGTTGGAATCCCGATCAAGATCCGTTCCTTCCTGGATTGCTTGCTGAGAGTGGTGTCGGTGTTGGCTGTGATCTCCTATTCCACGCCTTGGTTTATGATCATTATACCACCTCTTGGGATATTCTATTACATAGTCCAGGTATCCTAATCTCTTAGCATGTATATGTCTTTTGTCATCTAACTTGTTCTCCTAACCCACTAACGATTTTCAAGCATGCACTCAACGTTGTATTGAAATCTACTTGGTTTGTAAGTCCAGTATAATTGCTAAGAAACTTTTATTTCCGCACCAGTAGGAGTGTGTAACAGAAATAAGAATTGTATTATTTTTGTATATAATATGTATGTTAAACACCTCTTCTGCACGTTATTTGTCTCTGTTATTTTCGGTTCACAAATGGTTCGACACAGCACCCTGTATTTCATGAGTTATTTTCTCTTTACAATCTCTTTGCTATAGCACGATATAAGCTTAGGTGATGGAAAACCTGCCTAGATGAAGTTCATAGTGACTGAAATTCTTATTTTTGCATTACATAACGGAGAAATCATGCAGTAGGGCAGAATATATGCGCAGACATACACTTATATTTCTGAAAGAATCATCTTTTATTCATTTATACATGGAGCACAATACAGCCAGTCTACCTATTCTTATTGAAAGGAGTACAGGGCGACACAAAAATTGATACAGTGGACAAATAAAAAACATTCATTATAAAGAAAAAAGCATATACAGTTAACAACTAAATTATCAATTTCCTCACAGAGTTTAGTAATTTTTTAAAGTATATTAAACATTGATTTGTCCTAATTTTTTCTTTGGAATGTGACATATTAAACCTTATATGTAAAAGTATTCAACGAAGGCTCCGATTCAGCCAGTCCACCTTTCATTAAGTTGTTAACTGTATGTCAAATAAAAACAAACTGAAACTAAAGCTGTTATACAGTAGGTTTGCGGTTGCACCATGTGTGTTAGAGAGAGAGAGGTTTGAGGAGTCCTGAACAGGACTCTGACTCGGTAATCTTTCTTGGAGGAGTGTACTACCAGCAACTTCAAGGCGCAGCCATGGGATCGCCTCTTTCACCGGTTATAGCCAATATCTTCATGGAGCACTTCGAAACAACGGCACTCCAGACTCTCTCACAACGCCCTTCTCTCTGGCTCCGATATGTCAACGACACATTCGTCATCTGGCCACATAGCAGACCTGACTTAGACCACTTTCTCGCCCACATCAACCAGCATCACCCGAGCATCAAATTCACCATGGAGACCGAGCAAAACAACAGCATCCCCTTCCTAGACGTTCTCGTTACCAAATCACCATCCGGCAAGCCCGCTCATCAAGTCTACAGGAAACCCACACACACCGATAGATATCTTCACTACAGATCCTTCCACCATCCATCCGTACTACAATCAGTCCCCAACGCCCTCATCCGCCGAGCCCATCAACTCAGCGATGCAGACCATCTAGACCAGGAAATCCAGCATGTCACCACAGCCCTAACTAGCATCAACGAATACCCAAGACATAAGATCAAATCCAAGACTCCCGCCAACAAGCCCGTAGCTAACTCCACCCCTGAAGAGAACCAACCCGCAGCTACACCACCGAAGCAAACTATTGTTCTTCCCTATATCGGTCAAGCCTCTCACAAGATTCAACGTATCCTTCAAGCAGCAGACATCCAAGTTCGACACAGTTCCTCCAACAAACTCCATTCGATACTCTACTCCCACAAAGACAAGCATCCAAACCACAAGAAAGCTGGAGTCTACAAAATACCATGCGAATGTGGAAAAGTCTACATTGGTGAAACGGGGAGAAATCTGGAAACAAGACTCAAGGAGCACAGAACCAGCTTCAGACTCAGCGATTGGGATAAGTCCGCCATCGTCAAACACGCCCAGCAACACGAACACACCATCGAATGGGATAACAGTCATCTCATCTCCATAATGAAACACTGGCATACACGCCGAATCCGAGAAGCCATCGAAATTCACCGCCACAACACCGTGCCCCAAGACTCAGGACTATACATCAACGACATCTGGAAACCTCTCATCAACAAGTACCCGGTCACTCCTCCTCCACCACCGCCTCCAGCACCGCCCTCACCACCCCGACAGACACCCGTACATCAACCACCGCCACCCGCCGAACCCTCAAAGCAGCCGCCAGCTTCGCAGCTACACTGCACAGCAGACGACAACAGACTACAACGCCGCCTACGTCGGGGACACACACAGCGTCTCGCCGACAACACACCCCACTCATCGACTCGAAACTCTCCTAAGTCCGCAATCCGGAGACTCCAGCCCAGACGGATAGTCAGACGAATTACCAGCCGACCATCCATGCCCACTCCCCGATGACTCAAGCCGACATACGGTCACCTATTTTTCCCTGACGTCCGCACACCGGTGACTTAAGCTCACGCACGCCAGCTATTCCCCACTCCTGACGATGGATAGTCAACCTGTTCGAAACGTCGAGCCACTCATCCTTTCCAAGCGCTATAGTTCTCCTGAGAACTATATGCCAAGAAAGATAACAAACAGTCCTTTTCAGGACTACACTCCTCCAAGAAAGATTACCGAGTCAGAGTCCTGTTCAGGACTCCTCAAACCTCTCTCTCTCTAACACACATGGTGCAACCGCAAACCTACTGTATATCTACATCACCATGCAAGCCGACACTTACAAGCAGCATCTAAAGCTGTTATATTACAGCTTAGAAAATATACCACAATTTTTTCTTCAATATAGACAATATAGACATCTGACAGAGATTGCACTGAAAAAAAAAAATGTACATATTTGTCCGGTACTTTGATGATTGCATTATTAGCTTGTATATAGATTGCATCATCGTGTCATATAAAACCCTATTGCAAGCTAGCTAGTAATGGGAATGTGCTAAATGTTATCCACACCGACAACCACATCAAAAGGAAAGTGTCCAAACACGAAACAAACAAAAATCCCTTTTGTTGTTGTTGTAAAAACAGGTGTTATTAGATGTTTATACAGTCAAACCTGTCTATAGCTACTGCCCAAGGGAAACACAAAAAGTGGTCCTTATAGGCAGGTGGTCTTTGTAGACGGGTTCCTTTAGTACATGCTTTAATGAATTTTTTTTTTCAAGGGAAACAAAAATTGTGGTCTTTGTAGACAGGTGACTAAAGCAGGTTTGACTGTACTAGGACATCGATTCAGAAAACCATCATAAGTGCCAGGTCACCAACATCCCATCGATACACATGTATTAACAAATAAACACACATTTCAATGGGATGTCCGTTAACTTGTACCTACGAGGGTTTTGTGAAACAGTGCCAAGATTCTTATTTGATATGCCTCTAGCAAACTGTGCACTAGCAAACTCAGATGCAAAGTGCAATCTTTGAATCACCAGCTTTTACACAATGTGATCCTGGCTATCAAATAAAAACAGAAAGCAGATGTTTGAATCTGTTTTAATAATAATAATAATATATTACATTTAGCGCTTAATACAAAGTTTCTAAGCGCTTAACAAAAATAACATTTAGGTAATGTTCACCTAGAAAATACAACAATATAATACATGATACATAATTATAATAACAAATTCCTAATAACAATTGTACAATCAAAATAGTTAATATTTACATAACGCTTTATAGTTTAACAAACATGTAATACGATTACATTACATTACATATTGAACATGTTTTGAACATGTTTTGATTCTATGAAAGGATCTCCCCTGGCTCCAGGCATTAGTTTTGCTCACTTTTGTCTTCATTTACTAAATAAAGACAAAAACAAAACAACATGATATTATTCATCAGAGGGGGAGGGGTGTAGAGATGCCCTCCATTTTGGAAATATCGTCCTTGTTTTCACGAAGTGACGGTAGTGAGGAAAATGGTAACACAAAGTGAATGCAATTTTTTTTCACTACCGTCACTTCGTGAAAACAGCGACGATATGATCATATGACCATGGTGTGAGAGATATGCCATGGCCCACGACGTAATGTCATATTTGTTTCTGTTCTGCCTAACGTAAGAATCCCTGATCTTACACAGGTGTCGTTGCGACATTTGCTCTGCTACTTCTGAGTTATGGAACCATCGTATCCTCAGGGTCTCTTCATGCCATGCTCCTAAGGGCTGTACTGGCATACCCTATGAGGTTCCTTGATACCACCTTGAGAGGGACGCTACTGAACTGCTTCTCAAGAGACATGGATGTAGTAGATTATACACTGTTCTTGAAGGTAGAAGGCGTCATCTTGTGCATCCTGGAGGCTCTCATTTCTATAGTTGTTGTCAGCTTTTCAACGCCTTGGTTTGTTCCAACTTCTGTTCCATTTGTGGTACTCTACTGCCTTGTCCAGGTTTGTATATATGCTGGATGGTCACAAGATATTGCACGCCTTAAGTTTCCTTTGTTCTTGAAATAATTTAGTTTTAAATGTATTCACTTAAATATATGCTTGGAAAACAAAAGCGAACTAATATTTGCATTGCCTAATACCGATACCTGTTTAAATCTGCTTGGTAATTATTGCTTATATATTAACCTACATGTATTTATGATTGCAGCAATGTATGTTCATGTATAGTATCCTAAAAGACCATACAAAAATATCAAATAAGCACAATAATGTTAGTTCTTTGTTACCATCAGTGGTCAATTTTATGCAACAGGGCCCTGATCAGACTGTTTCTTTGATTCCTAGTCTAGGACAGTATCTGACCTAGTTGCCTTTTCAATACTTTATCCTTTGATAGGGAGTTTGGAACCAGTCTAAGAAGTTTCTGATCTAGTGGCCTTTTCAGTACTTTGTCCTTTGATAGGGAGTTTGGAACCAGTCTAAGAAGTTTCTGATCTAGTTGCCTTTTCAGTACTTTATCCTTTGATAGGGAGTTTGGAACCCGTCTAAGAAGTTTCTGATCTACTGGTCTTTTCAGTACTTTGTCCTTTGATAGGGAGTTTGGAACCAGTCTAAGAAGTTTCTGATCTACTGGTCTTTTCAGTACTTTGTCCTTTGATAGGGAGTTTGGAACCAGTCTAGGAAGTTTCTGATCTACTGGTCTTTTCAGTACTTTGTCCTTTGATAGGGAGTTTGGAACCAGTCTAAAAAGTTTCTGATCTAGTGGTCTTTTCAGTACTTTGTCCTTTGATAGGGAGTTTGGAACCCGTCTAAGAAGTTTCTGATCTAGTGGTCTTTTCAGTACCTTATCATTTGATAGGGAGTCTGGAACCAGTCTAAGAAGTTTCTGTTCTAGTGGTCTTCCTGGGCTCCTGATCCTTTGATAGGGACTGGGTTAAAAAAATGCTGACTGTTCTTGTCAGTATATTATTCTTTTCTAGTTACAAATTGGAGGGTGCAAATTGTCAATAGTTCAGGCAGGCTTGTAACAAAAGAAGGATTTCTAAAAATGAAAATTAAACTTCTGCCAGCCTTTAACCTCTGTCTACTTGTGTGGGACTTTTAGTGGTGTACCGGTAATCAGAGATTTCAAAAGTGAGATTCATTTTACAAATGACTATAAAATGTTGATAAAAGAGTAAACATTATTTTTATTTATCTTCATTATTTTTTTCTTCTTGAATATCACTTTTATATGATTGTTGGACAGGTTGATGTGATCAGCTACATGTACAACTTGGCTGTGCAGTAGACAAAAATACAGTTCACTCTCATTCTTTATCCCTCTAACAGTAACCTATTAATTTTTACCACAGCCTTGTATTACCTGATTAAATTTATGGAAGCTTTACTGACTGCTGTAAATGAAGGAAGCTACAAGAAAGTAAACAGATTGTGGTGACTCAGATCACATGTTCAGGAAAGAGGGTGTTATTTGTTAATAGTTCCAGAGAAGATATATCAAAATGTCATCCCTTTTTTTCTGAGAGTGACATCAAGTCATCTTCCAATACTACGTGCAATAATCTTTGTTTTTGTGCTTCTATGGTTAACATATATTTTCTCAATCCACTTTTCATAATGAAATTAATATCTGACATATTTCCTAGAGGACGATGAAGAGGCATAGATCAGATTTTCAAGCATTAACAGGTTACCGTGTCTCCTACTCTCCATTGTGGCATTTTCATAAACAATGTGTGCCTCAATCTCATGCTACTAATGATCAATCTCATGCTACTAATGATCACGTTTCTGACTCTTACTCATATCGAAAGCTTAAATGATGCAATGTCATCAATGACAGATTAATTACATTTACAGTTGTATCATTTCTCTCTGATTTATCCATCTAAAACTCTTTGATCAGGCATCATAGCAATCGCTGCCGTCAGCATCCTTCGTCTAGGCACCATCCGATCCGGTCGTATCCTTCATGTTCATCTTCTCAATGCCGTCATGCGCTATCCCATGGCTCTCTTTGATACCATCCAACGTGGTAGCCATCTCAACCATTTCTCAAAAGACGTGGATGTGATCGACCATGACCTTCCAGAGAAGCTGGATGATTTCCTGACCTGTGCCCTAGATACTATCTTCTCATTCATCATCATCTGCTTCTCAACTCCTTGGTTTATGCTAGTGGCAGTCCCACTCATTACGTTCTATGTTGTAGTTCAGGTCAGCAGCTCACCTATCATTGAATACCTCGCCTCTTTTGTCGCTCTTCACCATTTTGCATATTATCAATCAGTGGATTTTTTTACAATTTGTGGTTGCAGTCCACTGTGATAATGCATGAAAATTTCAGGATTTTTGTTGTTCTAACATTTTATTTGCTGTATCCAATATCCTGAGTGCATGTGTTCCTATCCCTTCTCACCTAATGGTCTTTTTGTTGTGCACCAAAGGTCTTTGATTCAATTTGATGTATTTTGTGATGGCTTAGTGGTAAAGCAGTGCTCTCGTAACCTGTACCCCGAGTTTAAAAAGTTGGTAGAACTGTAGATGCATGAGAGCCTTTTGGGTTAGTCATTTATCCTCCATTGCAAAGTCCCTCAGAGAGGACAGACCTTCAGTAATACATTTGTAGGTCCACCTGTTGCTTAACTACAAGCAGCTGTACAGGTGTACTACAGTACATGTATGCAGGTACAGAGTACTTGCTTTATAAAGCATTCATGTGAAATAAAAACATAAATTCTCCAAGCAAAATCATAGTTAAATCAGTGTAGAAATACACTGTACACAAATCATGGGGTTAGCACTACAGAAACCTCATTGAATTCCATGACAAAATAATAATTAAAATAATTTCCCCGCTTTTATATAGCGCTTAATACAATGAATGACGTCTCTAAGCACTTTACAGATATATTAAAATTACATACAAGATAACTACAGAAGAAATCAAACTAACTTGAAGAGGTAATACCCTTCAGAGTCTGCACATTCATGAATATGTTAATTTAAATTGTATTTGTACATGTAAGACTCTCTGTGTGAACAAAAATTGATACAAACTTACCTATAAGCACCTCAAAATGAAGAAAAGAAATAAACAGCAATTTATAAGACATTTTTGAAAACATATTTTGTGAAAAATACTCTGCACCTACCTTGTACATATACATATTACAGTCTTTATTATCATGCATTAGAAGGTGTTACATGAAGTATCATTTCTGTTACAGGTACTGAAACTCTGTGACATATAGAGGATTAACAGTTGTTATATGACGGGTTCAAGAATGTAGCCAATGCCAAACCTGTATTCAAGTCATGTGTTTATGCATTAATTTTTTTCCCATGGCACCCGGCTATGCAATTTTTGTGCTGCAGTATGCAAGTCGTATGCAACACTATGCAAGCTCCATGCAGCACTCTTGATCAACGTATTGCGATGTGTTCAAAGTTCAGAGGCACAATATACAATGCGCACAATATCATATGGCAGGATGATGCGCACACACCAAAGGCGCGCAGCGTACATGTGTGTGTCTGGGCTCGCACCTTGCATGATGTGACCTCATCCGATAAAGCAAATGGTGGCTTCAATGATTGCGACTCTTTGCTTTTTTATTAGGCTTTTAATCAATTTCTCAAATTTATACTCGTATTGTTGACCCTGTCTTATAAAACTTAGTCAAGTCACAATGAGACAGACATTATCCTATTGTAACTTAACCTGCGTGCAGTGCATATGTACTAATGCACTCGCAATCATATATTAATTGTATTTATGTTTCCATACATGTAGTAGTTTCCTCCAGAATGCATCAAACAGTCAATCATACAATGCAGAAGGAGAAATGTAGCTGGTTTTCAACTTTTCATTTATGTGGTTAATGAAAAAAAGGGGGAAAGCTCCCTTCATCTCAGAATTATGAGAAATTAAACAATATTGTAGAACGTTTCCAGAATTAGAGTTGAATGCTCCATGACTATACATGTATATAAGAGTTTTCATACATGAATATGATTGCTGATATTATTCATAAAATAGATAAAATCCCTCTAACTTACTACTCCCTTGCCACTTTGACAGGCATTTGGATATATTGTGGAGATATGTTACTGTACATCGGCGCTGTCAGGGCTACCTCTCACATGCATCATGCCATGGTTGTAGAGTGTCTCCGGTATCCGATGACATTCTTTGAGACATCGTTGAAAGGTCAGATGTTGAACCGGTTTGGTAAGGATGTAAACGAGATGGATACTAAGATGGGTGAGAACATGAGGACCATGTTACTAGTAGCAACCAAGTATATCAGGACTATAGCAGTCATCTGTGCTGTGCTTCCTCTCTTCACCATCGTCATTCTACCTCTAAGTCTGGTTTTCATTGTTATGCAGGTACTAATAATTGCTCTTGGATTTTGTATGCATGTACCAGTACTTTAAACTTTACATTGGGTGATTTTACACTTAGTGTTGGTGTTGGTGTTGATGTTCAGACACATAACCAAGTTGTAATGCAGAAGTTTGTATCCTAACAAAGCTATTGATACTTGATAAGCCAATACAAATATTCTAACTTACAGTGGCTTTTCATCCTATCAACCATTGACAGACATGTTATACACTGTAGCTGAAGCAATGGCTTTCTGCAGTTGATGAAAAATTGATGTTTATTTAAACTTATCAATGATTACTGCAGTATCTCCTATAGGTCTCACTTTGGATAATAAAGAACCAAACCTTCTTTGATCTTCTGAGTTAAATTTTTTTTATTTCACTTCTCATTTGATCATTTTGTTGTATTGCAGAGAATGCTGCATTATACTGTATAAAGAAATTTTTGCTTGCACCCTGTACATGTACATGGTACAAGAAAGTAACTGTGACTGTCAAGCTCAGTTTAGGAGACAACATTTGATAAAAAGCAATACAGCAGGTTAGCAACCCGAGCTACATCATAAATTCAGAGGTCAACCTTTAAGTACCGGTATGACTTTCTTGTTCTGTGTTAGATTAGGATTGAACATCAATCAAACACTAAACTGGTGTTGAGTGTAAAATCACCCATTGTGTTAACAAATACATGTGTACAAATTTGTTATTTCTGCATTCAGTGTTTAAAAAAAAGAAAAAAGAAATAAATAAGTATATACACTGGACCATGAAAGGCCCCAGAAACAATAAATATGTGCATATTCATTCATCAGAATTAATCATGTAATCATCCTCTGCATTCAACAGTACATGGGATGTGCGGCAATATTTTATCTTTACGACGTCACATAAGAAGAAAACAGCTGTTAACATGGACATGTGAAATACATTGTAAACAAAAATAAATCATTCTGCATACATTGCGTCTGACATCTAATACATACATCTCCGTATATGCCATCGAAGACCATTTTTATCTAAAAATATAGAATTGTTAGAACAGGGTCTGAAATGTTGGCATTTTTAGATAGGTTATGAACTTTAAAAATAATCCAGATGTTCAATTTTCTCCCCCTTCCTACCCCCAAAAGAATGAAATGATAAAACTAACACTGTTATTGCAAATATCATAAACACTCAATTTCAGCCCAAAGAAAGAACAATTGTTTGTTTTCATGCAACATGTATGTATAATATCTCTTGCCATGACTGCTTTCAAGTTGCACTACCAATAATCATAGTTTGTCTCTTGAAGATTTCTTTCTTCACAATGGAATAGTCCTTGGCTTTAAAGAGTTCATAATATATGATGTTTCCATATTAATTAACTTTGATTCCATTGAAGGATGTTGGTCTTTGACAAGTAATTCTTAAGCGATTTGCGAGCCAAAACAATTAAGCCCTAATCTAACAACAAGCATCCTTGTTATGGCAATGTTTGAATGAAATGATTAATTTCCAATATACTAATACATGTACATGTACATATACATACTGATGTTATCAGACAGAGCTGTACATCTACTTATCAACATGTACTACGCCGCCACTTCCACAAAGAATATGGAACATGTATTTGCACAAAAAGTTCATACTAATCGCATTTGTTTTACATCATATGATCTTTAACTCATTGCATGATTTTGGGTGAATAATGTTCATCTGAGCAAGCAATTTTTATTCTGACCACTTTTTATTTGTTTTCACAATCTTCATATACTTTGGTGACAGATTTCTTCTAAATGTACAGTACACAGGGTACCAGTTTATTAATTTCTGAACAATTTAATCCCAGTGTAAAGACTAACTTTTTATCTTATATTTAGGTCTACGGTGTCTTGTTTTTGTTTTTCAGTAGATCCATGAACTTTTGATCCGTTTTGAAAATTTATACCTTGAAGTTAATTGATTATGAGTCTCACTCTTCAAACCCTAATTTTATCAATTTGTTTACAGAAGACTTGATGGAAAAATGATCCTAATCAATGTTGTATGAAGCCTTTTTGAATTTTTATGTTCATCACATTTTATTTCACTCATTTTCTTCCACAATCGCCATTCACAAAGATTTCTCTCCATTTTGCTATTTATCTCAGCTTCCAATATACTAAATGCTAAGCTCTGGTTATTTGCTATTAATTCTGGACTTTCTGGTATTTAATGAATCATTTTGTAAGTCTCTCACTTCATCGTATACTCAGAAATACTTCCTTTCTGTCACAGTGCTGTGATCAGACAAACACTGTACCAGCTGGTATTAATCTCATCAAGTATCATGTCATTGTGGGATGTCAGTGCATAAGACGCTTAGAAGTACTTTGGCCTGTTACAGGAAACTGTAGAGGTCTATTGTTTGTGGACATCATTGAATATGATGATTGTCTATGTTGGAAGAGGATGTTCATGAATGTCAACAGTACTTCTGATGGTTTCTTGAAACTGCCTCTGGTGTTTTAATCACATGGTCTAGGCCGGGGTACCGTAAGACACCTCTAGGGGTGTTGTGAGAACATTTTAGCAATACAAAAGACTATTTAATTTCATGAGGAAATAGCATTTTAAAGGTAGTCGAGTGTTAATTTCTCGCTCGCTTGCAACCTGTAGAAACATGATGTAATCAGGCAGCATAGGGCTTGCCTCCATATCTGAGCAATGAAGGGCCCGAATAGCCTTCTATTTCAGAACAAAGTACCCAAAATATGTATTATATCTTGTCTATTGACTTTACATACTGGTATTTGTACCGGGCTCGCTTGCTTCACTCGCTCGCTACATGAGATCCCTGAATGTCCTTACGTGTGTGCATTGAGGTGACCACACATAAAGTACCTTGTATTCACAACAAGATGTGAATCCTTGAAACAAGCTCCATGTTCAACCATATACAGCATTCAACTTCACCTGCCAGTTAAACAAAAAACATGATTTCCATTTTTACGTACTTGTAGTCTACTGTTCTCAAAAATGGCATAACTGTTGTGCTCATAATCATGCATTACCAAACAGCATCATATGATACCTTCCTGGTTAAATACATTTACAACAGTTTATCTTTTTTAATTGATCAAGTTCATTATTTGGTATTTGTCCTAGTGAGAGTGCTTTTTTTAAGTACCTTTATTTAGCTGAAATAATGTAAAGGTGAGCTTTGATAATGTGTAAAAGGGCAGAGAATTTCATCTTGACTGTTTTTGCAAATGAAAATAATACCGAACAGGTGTGAAATTTGATTTTACACCTTTTACCAAAATAATGAACAAAGATTTGTTCATTTTGGAAAGATATACTGTTTTACATATAATCTGCTCACCTACTTTACATATAATGTATAAATCATATGCTGATAAAAGACACTCACCCTCTCTGCTCCACTACATAAATTGTACAAAAAAGTATTTATTTCATCTTTTTCCATTGCAAAACATAAAACTAAAATTCAAATGCTTTGGCAGTCAAATGCATCATCTTATACATAAATATATAACGTAAACATGCAAATCACAAAGATAATAGCAAGAAGAACATCATATTACAGTGCAATCTCATAGTGATAATAATGTATATCATGTTAAAACTGCTTGTATATTTATTTGGTTGGCCATATGGATACCTTTTGCTGCACTTCATGCTGCTCTGCACCTCTTTGTATTTTATATTGTACCCTGTTCCCAATATTATTGGTATTTTATTTGACAGGTTTGCTAATATTATGATTATTTATTTGCTTTGCTTTTACCCATTACCTATTATTTGTTTTCAGAGACATCACTAACCTTGTTTGATTGGTGTGGGAGGGGTGTTGGATATTAATGGGCAGACAAGTAATACAAAGATCCGTCAATGAGCTATTGTCAGATCTAACTTTGGTAAAACAGGAGAAACGGTCCTGAGATTTTTTTTTATTTTAAATATTTTGTTATAATATATTTTCTGATCTGTCATTGAGGCGTGAAAATATACACTCCCCCACCCCACCCCTTTAGTGGTGCCCCTGGTTACTCTGGGTTTATATGTTTCTAAAATGTTGTTGTTATGATTGTACCCAATTCCTTTATTATTTGCTTTGCATGAGTGGCTACTAATTTGATGTTTGCTCAAAAAGTTTGCAGCACCGTTTTGTAAGTTATATGTTATAGCCTCGTTCAGATATGATGTGGTAAAACCACATCTCTTATAATAAAACAAACTCAGTGAATACGTGGAGGATCTTTGTTGCATGGCACTTGCCATTTATTTACACGCTTTAAAAAAAAGCTGCTGAGGATTACCTCTTCATATGTGAACATGCCTTAATGAAGGATATTATTATATCACAACTAGAACAAATTATCTTTTGGAATCATTAGAATTTGCTTTGATTCATAAGTTGGGAATTTTTAGCAGCATATAAAATAGTGCATGCATACAGTTTTCTAGCATCGATGTGCATCTATCACATGTTTTTGGCTTGCTTTTTAGAAATGCACAAATTGAATTTCAATGTTTGATTGTTTGTTTTATTAACTGTTTTGTTAAACTTCAGCATGTTGTTTTATATTAATTCTTATAGTGAAATTAAATATACTGTACACGTATCTGTAACGGCATTGACTTTCATATTATATGTAGAGAAGTATGGTAACTTGAATGGAAGCAGTCGCACTAATCCCCAAAGCCTGTGAAAAGCAGGTCAAGTTTACCCCATTTACATGTAGACCATGCACAGAAAAGGGTTAAAAAGAAGTAATATAACTTGACATTTCAAATAACACCCCCACCCCCTCCAAAAAAAAAAGAAGGTCAAAACCATCCATTGATAAGGTTGTTAGATGCCCCTAATAAGTTTAGTGAAAATTTATGGAAATTTAAAAAGTTTATTTATGAAATAATAAACCAGAACAAACAGTTCTATGATCACTTTACAGTTAATTTTTATAAGTAGCAAAGTTGTTTCTGCCAAAAATAATGTTTTTGTTTAATATATTTACAATATAAACTATAAAAGCAATGCTTTAAAGGGTCATTCAATTTGAGAAAAACAACTATCATTCAATTGTCATCATGTAATGATATATTTATTATTATGTTATCTTTCTGTAGCGGTTCTACATCTGTACATCCCGTCAGCTGAAGAGACTTGAGTCAGTGTCACGATCACCCATCTATTCACATTTCTCTGAGACGATCGTTGGTACAAGCACCATCAGAGCATATCAACGTCAGCAAGACTTCATCAAACACAACGAGCAGCTGATTGATAATAATCATATCACATACTACCCTAATATCATCTCAAACAGGTCAGATCATCATTTCAGTTGATTTTTATCTTCCTGAATCTTGTTCATTTCATCTTCCATTTTCCGCTCAGATGTGATTTTCTAATTGTTCTATTTGTCTTTGTCAGTTGTCAGACTCAAGCATTTTTGTGCTATTTTTGTTGTGTGTGTGAAATTGTCACTTCTCCTTCACTTGACCTGCAGTCATTATTTTTGTAATATGTTATGTTTTCTGTCTGCAAGTGTATATGGCTGTCTGTCTGTGTTTCTCACTTCTCTGTTTCTAGACTTTCTGTCTTTTCTTTCTCTGTTTGCATCTGTAATTAAGTTAAATTTCAATTTCAATGATAATCAAGATAGTGTTTGATCTACGTTGTACATGTTATGAAAACATGCGTTCTTATTTTGACAATTTTTACTCTGCATATAATTGCAGATGGCTTGCCTTGAGACTTGAGTGTGTTGGGAACTGCATCGTATTCTTTGCAGCTCTCTTTGCAGTGATTGGTCGATCCAATCTTAGTTCTGGGATCGTAGGATTATCCATCAGCTATGCCCTGCAGGTAATCTTTCATTTTATTAAATGTATTTATATAATGTAGTAATACAAAATACCTGTGAACTTTGCTTATTCCAAATGGAATAGTGAGACATTGATCAAGTCCTGCTCTCTTATATGATGTATAGTAGTCAACAGCTTTTAGTCCTATCCAAACAATAGGATAACTGCAGGTTGGTGCATTACCCACACAAATTGTCTTGCATTTCCAAACTCAGATCTTTCAAAATTTCAAAACACAGGTATCATAGATTGTTTTGATGTATGGATGACCATTAAAGGCAAAGAAAAGTTTTAGAAACGCCCCCCTCTAAAAAAATGAAATAGAAGCTCTTATTACCAATCATGTGAAAGAATATGTTTTGACTGATACGTGATGATACAAATTTTCCTGAGAAACCGCCTACTAATTGATATATTTGGTAAATTATATCTATTTGGACCTGATAGATATCGCGCACGTGTCTCATATACATCTTTCTGTGTACAGAGCTTGTATTTTTACCAAGACTGGGCCAAATTTCTTATCCTTATGATGATTCCAGAACCTTGCAGTACACACCAATACTTATATGCTAGATGATCAACCTTTTCTGATCGATTCCGCAACGTTTTTTTCACAATGAAATCGCATGACCATAACTGGTCTTTATCTTTAAAAACTATATGCTCTATGTTGATATACTAGATCACCCAGACATTGAATTGGATGGTGCGAATGACCAGTGAGCTAGAAACCAATATTGTTTCTGTGGAGAGAGTCAAGGAATATTCTGAAGCACCAACAGAGGTAAGAAACCATCTTTAATACCCCTTGACCGGAAATTTTCCACAACAGGGTGTTGAACCATCTAGTAGGACAGCTATCAGTTTAGGATGATTGTATGTTGATTACCTATCTTGGATGATTGTATGTTGAATACCTATCTTGGATGATTGTATGTTGATTACCTATCTGGGATGATTGTATGTTGATTACCTATCTGGGATGATTGTATGTTGATTACCTATCTTGGATGATTGTATGTTGAATACCTATCTTGGATGATTGTATGTTGATTACCTATCTGGGATGATTGTTTGTTGATTACCTATCTTGGATGATTGTATGTTGATAACCTACATGTATCTGGGATGATCGTATGTTGATTACCTATCTGGGATGATTGTATGTTGATTACCTATCTTAGATGATTGTATGTTGATTACCTATCTGGGATGATTGTACATTGATTACCTATCTTGGATGATTGTATGTTGATTACCTATCTTGGAAGATTGTATGTTGATTACCTATCTTGGAAGATTGTATGTTGATTACCTATCTTGGAAGATTGTATGTTGATTACCTATCTTGGATGACAAACCTTAGACAGCTATAACTTCTATGATTGAGGATAGTGGCCAGATTCTAGATTATTGGGGCGTTTGTTTTTCAAGGATGTAGATGTAGATACTGTCTGTTCATATTATCTAAGTTCTTTTTCATACTTATGGGTGAGACAAAGGAACTTCAACTAATGATGATACACTATGGATAGTGTTAAAAAGATGGAATTAGACATGAAAGAGAAAGGAAGAGGGAGAAGGAGAGAGAGAGAGAAAGATTGTATATGTGTGTGTGTGTGTGTGTGTTACAGAGAGCTGTGATGAATCAACAAAAGCATTCTGTTGAGTGAATGAAAGAAAGGAAACATAATATTGACTCATGAAATTACATTTTGATAACCAGAATTTTAATTCACAATGAGGTGTCTTCTTTCTTGCACACTTAGGCAGCTGCTATAGTAGCAGACAACAGACCTGCAGAGTCATGGCCTGATGAAGGCAAAGTAGAGTTTATCAACTACAGTACTCGTTATAGAGAAGGGCTTGACCTTGTCATCAAAGGAATAAATTTTACTGTCAAGCCTGGTGAGAAGGTAAGTGCTCAGTGCGATTTTCAAGAGGTACATAGGGCAATCTCTCCTTTATTAAGCTAAGCTAAGTCCAAGTTTGTAGGGATTCCAAGTAAACATTGCATACTTGAGGACCATGAAGTGCAAAGCCCATATCCAAGCTCAGTCTAAGATGTGGTTCCACAAAGTTCAGCTGAGGTATAAGGTTAGACATGGAATGGATTCAGTGTCATGTTTAACTGAATCAGTAGAATATATGTTTGTGGAATACTATAAGAAGGATAGGGTAATGTTATTGCCATAATTATACTTTTACTTTGTACAAAAGTTATCGGTTAGCTACTTCTACAGTCTCTATAATAAGGAGTTATAAAGTTAAACAGCACCTACCATTTCTTATAGTCCTTTGATATGAATACACGTTTACAAACATTAGGATGCAATGCATAAAGCACTTATTCATGTCAAGTAGATAGGAGACATAACTCCTAATCGGAGACTCAGTGTTATTTGCTTGTAAATATGCATTTGTCACCATCAAATTAGGTTGCACTATCTAACACCCTGGCGCATTCAATGAAACTCTCTGCAAACCTACGACCAAATATAGTGAGAGTACCAATGCTATTAACTTTCAATGAGCAGGAACATGTTAATTCCTATTTGTGAGTGTAACTGTAGAGTGCATATACCTGATGGATTTGATCTCTGTCTGTTGGTCAGGTTGGTGTTGTTGGAAGGACAGGAGCAGGGAAATCTTCTCTGACCATGGCTCTCTTCAGAATCATTGAACCTGCTGAAGGTCACATTGAGATTGATGGTGTGGACATCTCATTGATTGGTCTCAAAGATCTAAGGTCTAGGATCACCATTATACCTCAGGTAAGAATCATTGAACCTGCTGAAGGTCACATTGAGATTGATGGTGTGGATATCTCATTGATTGGTCTCAAGGATCTAAGGTCTAGGATCACTATTATACCTCAGGTAAGAATCGTTGAACCTGCTGAAGGTCACATTGAGATTGATGGTGTGGATATCTCGTTGATTGGTCTCAAAGATCTAAGGTCTAGGATCACCATTATACCTCAGGTAAGAATCATTGAACCTGCTGAAAGTCACATTGAGATTGATGGTGTGGATATCTCGTTGATTGGTCTCAAAGATCTAAGGTCTAGGATCACCATTATACCTCAGGTAAGAATCATTGAACCTGCTGAAAGTCACATTGAGATTGATGGTGTGGACTTCTTGTTGATTGGTCTCAAGGATCTAAGGTCTAGGATCACTATTATACCTCGGGTAAGAATCATTGAACCTGCTGAAGGTCACATTGAGATTGATGGTGTGGACATCTCCTTGATTGGTCTCAAGGATCTAAGGTCTAGGATCACT
The DNA here is from genome assembly GCA_035222895.1 of Strongylocentrotus droebachiensis. NCBI lineage: Eukaryota > Metazoa > Echinodermata > Echinoidea > Camarodonta > Strongylocentrotidae > Strongylocentrotus > Strongylocentrotus droebachiensis. The sequence continues at coordinate 131,671 of JAVYIG010004432.1, forward strand.
AGTATACCTCAGGTAAGAATCATTGAACCTGCTGAAGGTCACATTGAGATTGATGGTGTGGACATCTCCTTGATTGGTCTCAAGGATCTAAGGTCTAGGATCACCATTATACCTCAGGTAAGATACAGGACTCAAATCAAATTTTACTCTGAGATTGATATCTAATCTATTCATCTCAAACTGTGCAAACCATTTTTTGGGGGTGTGAGAGTGTGGGTGTATGTGAAGATTGCAAAGAAAGCATTCAACATCTTTTAAAGACCTCTCAGAATTTGCATCACAATAGAGAAAATTGCTAAATCATTTTATATCAAAGAAACATTTCTAATCCCATGATACTGGATTGAAGTGGCATAGTGTAGAGATCAAAGTCTCCATTATTTTATTATTATGAGCAATTTGTACATCTTGACAGAGTTAGAAAAAATGTCATCTGCAATTCTGTATGAATTTCAAGTATTATTAATTGTATTTACCTTCAGTAAATGTACTAGCCTAACATGTACATGAATAAGCATTGTTGATAATATGTAACCCATTTATAGGATCCTGTCCTGTTTGCTGGGCCTCTACGTATGAACCTGGATCCGTTTGAGAGCTATACTGATGATGAGGTCTGGCTAGCTCTTAGACTGTCTCATCTAGCAACGTTTATCTCTAGTCTTCCTGAGGGTCTGCAGTATGAGTGTGCAGAGGGAGGAGAAAATCTCAGGTTTGTAACCTTTTTTTTTCTGCCATGATCTTAAGAATGATAAACAGTCAAACCTGCTTTAGTAACTACCTGTCTTCAAAGACCACATTTTTTGTTTTCCTTGAAAATAGTTTCTTATTGAAACATTTACTAAAGGAATCTGTCTACAAAGACCACTTTTGTGTTTCCCTTGGGCGGTCGCTATAGACAGGATTGACTGTAATAATATTATGCATTTGTATTGCGCCATCTATCGAGAAGTTCTATTCTGAGGCGTATGGTCTTACTTATATTGCACTCCTTTCAATTAAGACACATTGTTGTACAAATTGTAGTTCAGTGGTTTAAAACATATTCTACTCAAATTTTAACCTGTCGCTCGTCTTAAGCTTTTGTTTAGAATTATCTTTAACAAGGGAAGTTTAATAGTCTGAGGTCTAATTTTTCCTTCTGTTAAATGTGATTTTTGATCAGGGGTTTAACTGAATCAGTAGAATAGGGACCATAGTCTTAGCCATACATTCTTTAGCAAGACTCTTTGCTTCTCTCCATCAAGGTGCTAAATGGTTAGCCGTAGGGTGCGATTGTCATTGTGATAATGTAGCAATTTGATCAGTTGTAACTAGTAAATTGCTTGATGTGAAACAGTTCTCATTATTATTTGGATGAGGCTGCTTTAATACCTATGTCTGAAATGACTTCAAGCTGATCGATATTCTGTGCTTACCTTTCAGTGTTGATCAGCGGCAGCTGATCTGCCTCGCGCCCTACTGATCAATATTCTCTGCTTACCTTTCAGTGTTGGTCAGCGGCAGTTGATCTGCCTCGCGCCCTACTGATCGATATTCTCTGCTTACCTTTCAGTGTTGGTCAGCGGCAGCTGATCTGCCTTGCACCCTACTGATCGATATTCTCTGCTTACCTTTCAGTGTTGGTCAGCGGCAGCTGATCTACCTTGCACCCTACTGATCAATATTCTCTGCTTACCTTTCAGTGTTGGTCAGTGGCAGCTGATCTGCCTTGCATCCTACTGATCGATATTCTCTGCTTACCTTTCAGTATTGGTCAGCGGCAGCTGATCTGCCTTGCACCCTACTGATCGATATTCTCTGCTTACCTTTCAGTGTTGGTCAGCGGCAGCTGATCTGCCTTGCACCCTACTGATCAATATTCTCTGCTTACCTATCAGTGTTGGTCATCGGCAGCTAATCTGCCTTGCACCCTACTGATCAATATTCTCTGCTTACCTATCAGTGTTGGTCATCGGCAGCTGATCTGCCTTGCACCCTACTGATCAATATTCTCTGCTTACCTTTCAGTGTTGGTCAGCGGCAGCTGATCTGCCTTGCACCCTACTGATCGATATTCTCTGCTTACCTATCAGTGTTGGTCATCGGCAGCTGATCTGCCTTGCACCCTACTGATCAATATTCTCTGCTTACCTATCAGTGTTGGTCATCGGCAGCTGATCTGCCTTGCACCCTACTGATCAATATTCTCTGCTTACCTTTCAGTGTTGGTCAGCGGCAGCTGATCTGCCTTGCACCCTACTGATCAATATTCTCTGCTTACCTTTCAGTGTTGGTCATCGGCAGCTGATCTGCCTTGCACCCTACTGATCAATATTCTCTGCTTACCTATCAGTGTTTGTCATCGGCAGCTAATCTGCCTTGCACCCTACTGATCGATATTCTCTGCTTACCTTTCAGTGTTTGTCAGCGGCAGCTGATCTGCCTTGCACCCTACTGATCAATATTCTCTGCTTACCTATCAGTGTTGGTCATCGGCAGCTGATCTGCCTTGCACCCTACTGATCAATATTCTCTGCTTACCTTTCAGTGTTGGTCAGCGGCAGCTGATCTGCCTTGCACCCTACTGATCAATATTCTCTGCTTACCTATCAGTGTTGGTCATCGGCAGCTGATCTGCCTTGCACCCTACTGATCAATATTCTCTGCTTACCTATCAGTGTTGGTCATCGGCAGCTGATCTGCCTTGCACCCTACTGATCAATATTCTCTGCTTACCTTTCAGCGTTGGTCAGCGGCAGCTGATCTGCCTTGCACCCTACTGATCAATATTCTCTGCTTACCTTTCAGCGTTGGTCAGCGGCAGCTGATCTGCCTTGCACCCTACTGATCAATATTCTCTGCTTACCTTTCAGCGTTGGTCAGCGGCAGCTGATCTGCCTTGCACCCTACTGATCAATATTCTCTGCTTACCTTTCAGTGTTGGTCAGCGGCAGCTGATCTGCCTTGCACCCTACTGATCGATATTCTCTGCTCACCTTTCAGCGTTGGTCAGCGGCAGCTGATCTGCCTTGCACCCTACTGATCAATATTCTCTGCTTACCTTTCAGCGTTGGTCAGCAGCTGATCTGCCTTGCACCCTACTGATCGATATTCTCTGCTCACCTTTCAGTGTTGATCAGCGGCAGTTGATCTGCCTTGCACCCTACTGATCAATATTCTCTGCTTACCTTTCAGTGTTGGTCAACGGCAGCTGATCTGCCTTGCACCCTACTGATCAATATTCTCTGCTTACCTCTCAGTGTTGGTCAGCGGCAGCTGATCTGCCTTGCACCCTACTGATCAATATTCTCTGCTTACCTTTCAGTGTTGGTCAGCGGCAGCTGATCTGCCTTGCACCCTACTGATCAATATTCTCTGCTTACCTTTCAGTGTTGGTCAGCGGCAGCTGATCTGCCTCGCACCCTACTGATCAATATTCTCTGCTTACCTTTCAGTGTTGGTCAGCGGCAGCTGATCTGCCTCGCGAGGGCGCTGTTGAGGAAGAGCAAGATCTTGGTCTTAGACGAAGCGACTGCAGCAGTGGATCTAGAGACGGATGATCTTATCCAGACTACAATACGAACTGAGTTTGCAGAATGTACAGTCATTACTATAGCACATAGGATTAACACTATCATGGATAGTACCAGGTATGATGCTCAAATTGGCAACTTTTGTTCTCTTGGCAGAGTTCCTTACTGAAATTTATGTATAGTAAAGTTAATTGGAAATAATATCGCTAGTGATATTCGTTTGTCTCGCAATGTATGGTCATTAAGGGATCTAAAAAATCACAATGTTTCGTGCGCTGCTGCAACACTTCGTCAGGTGATAAAATATATTGTAAGCGAGCGTGTTTTATACTCTACGGGCGGCTCCAACGGTCAAGTAATTCGATCAAGATCCCTCGTCGACCATACATTGCGAGACGAACAAATATCATTAGCGATATTATTTCCGACACTATATCCGCAATGAGTAATATATTTAGCATTAGTAAAGTTAATGTTTGAATTAAAAGGGGAAGTCCATCCCGATAATTAGCTGGTATTAATGAAAGCAGAAAAATGAGAGAAACAAAGTTCTGAAAGTTTGTCAAAAGATTGACATACATGTATAACAATGTGGTGAAAGTTCCCATACATGTTATTTCAAGCCGAATGAAATGAAACTGAGTAGACTCAGAACTATAGTCCATTTGTCCTTAATAAGGATTTTTTGTAAAATGATAACCTACCAAGACATGAGAATTGGTTAGGTAATATAATTTGTATAGTCATTTGTATTATGGTCTTTTAATAAATATCTTTTCAGTTCAGTGTTTGTTATATGTAATGTATTTCTCTTTTAGTCGAACAGTGGTTAATTTCCATAAATTCTAATCTCTCTCTCTCTCTCTTCCATTCTCTCGTTGTGTGTACTATCATTCTCTTTTGTATCTGTATAGGATTTTAGTAATGGATGGAGGAGAGATAGCAGAGTTTGACACACCCACCGAGCTACTAAGCAGTGGAGGGATCTTCCACACTATGGCCAAAGATGCAGGACTTACCTCATAGTACATCTAGTGTAAAGTCTCCCCCTTCGGCTCCCACCAACTTTTTACATGACTGAGTTTATGTGAAGAGTTCTTTAAAATGTATGAAATTGCTAAAATTCATGAAAGAGGTTTTTTTAATACATGGTCTAAATCATAATTTACACATCCTCCGTGGACTGCAGTAAGCGTAAATTAGTGTTTACAAGCATATTATTGCTTGCCCCTAAGACATAAGATCATATAGGTTCTATGCTTATGGCGTTTTAAACCATGGGTTAAAATTAACCTCTTGTCTGAATTTAGGTAAGTGTGTTAATAGTGACACTGTCTTTATCTTAAATGCAGTTGTGTAAAAACGCTTTATTTTGTGCAAGTTTGTAGTGAAGGAATCTACCAATTGCTTCCATGTGTTGAGAAGATTCTACTTTATTTGCAGGTTAAAACCATTTTGTGTGAACTGGTTAATATCTGGAGTGATTACTTTATTTAATACCAATGAGAGTTTTCTCGACATGTTCACTTTTTAAAACAATGCCTGTATCGAATGATCCTTTAGAAAATGAGTGTTCTTGTGTGCAATCTTTGGGCACGTGTACATATTTGTAAGAGGTAACATGGTGAATCTCTTCTTTCAACTCGGATCTCTTTGCAGTGCTTGCCTGAGGAAATTGAAATTGTGTAATATCGATGTTTTGTGTGTTCTTCATGATGCCTTTATTGTACATGTACCTTCTCCATCATCTACCAAAGATATTATACAGCAAGTTATTATGATGGTTTAACTTTGATGAATAAGTTTTCAAATGCCAATCAAACCTTTGTTGATTTTGATAAGAGCAAATGAATAAGAGAAACAGACTGGTGAAAGTTTTTTTTTTAATGGATAAGTTATGAAAGTTATGAAGGATTGCGAGGTTGAGATCCATATGGATATGGCATTGGTATTATGGCCATTGTGATATAGTGTCATGTAAGATTGTTTTTGCATTTGTTCGTCCATTGAGATGTTGTAATTGCTATAAACTCCTAAAGAAACTTTCCACCAATTGTACTCAGAATTTAATTGAGAACATGTTGTTTAATGAGCCTCTATTAGTCTAGAAAGACAAAGAGAAAAAGTGATATTGTGGCCTTTCACTGTAGTATTCTGACATTTCACTGGCTTTCTTTAGAATACAATTATCAGCAAATCAAGATTTCTGTCTAAACATTAATTTTATATTGTTGAATTTTCACCAATCAGTTTCTCAGATTGTTATGCTTCATGAAATAAAATTTTGAGAGATGGTTATTTGCCGCATAAAGTAATTAGGTGCCTATATTTAAATGATGAGAATGTAACAACACAAAAGAATCAGACAGTGATTTAAAACAAACTTGACTTTTCATCTTTTACTTGTTTAACCTTGGTAAATGTAAGGGTGGATACAAAGTAATTAATGAACTTAATAAAAAAAAACGTGGCAATAACTAGTTTGTAGGCTTGGTATGTATTACCAAGGAATATGTGAGGCATAAACAGGTGAATTTATGTAGTAAATGTTAGTTCATTATCTGAACCTATAATCGGTCAGATAAAGTATAACATATATTCTATGTATGAGAGTTGTCATGCTTTCATTCTATTTATTTTGAAGACACCAAGTGCTGTGTATATTCATGTATGTGGACATGGATTGAGAGAGTTCAGGTTGATTGAATCAGATATTCTCATATAGTTGTGCAACCGATATATCATATTCATCGGCATGTTATTCTCCGTAATGACTATCCTTTGTATACAACATACTTACATCGATTACGATATCGATTAGTGATTAAAATGGTCTTTGAATTGACATTGAATTGAATTGACATTTATTTCCATCATCATGACAATATCGTCCTTGTTTTCACGAAGTGACGGTAGTGAGGAAAATCGTCACGCAAAGTGAATGCAATTTTGTTTCACTACCGTCACTTCGTGAAAACAGCGACGATATATACAAAGATAAAATATGGAATTTTTTAACAGATAACAATATCAAAATTACATATAAATTAACATAACAGCATTCAAAATATAAAGAAAATATGAAGGTCAATATGTTGTAACTCTTCACAGATCAGCAAAACTACTCATAATGCACTATCCATGTATAAGAACTACTGTTACACTGTTTCAGACAAACTTACTTTCCATAAAAGTCCATTCATGTGTATCAAGAAGTAAAGTGAACATTAGTTTCAAAAGAAAGTGATTGAGATAAAAAGGTAAGAATAAAAAGAATGAATTGTCTGTTTAGAGGCAGAAGGGCGGTTACTCTGTTAAACTCGAGTTAGTGCCCTTCTAGCTCCAAACAGATGTAAAGTGAGAATATGAATGGAGAATGGAGAAGACGACAAAAGGGAGACAACTTGGAAATCACCTAAATGCATTGTACATGTATGTAAATCATGTAATACAAAATGTTGGAAATGGGAAAATGACTAGATAGAAATGGTATTGTTTCTTCTAAACATTAAAGTTGGAGACATAAAGACCTACAGTCAAATATAGCTAAGTTTTTTGTTGAACCACCATTAAAATGTATTGTAGTGTTATGACAATTTAACTGCAATAAAATTCTGATTCTACATATTGTACATATGTATGTTTTAAGTGATTCAGCAGCGAAAGAGTTATTTGTAAAAATGTCAATATTTTACTCATTGGTTTTATCCTCCCAAAATATGTTATTTGGATACAGTCTATTGATCACTAGGTAATTACTGTCAAGAGAAAGATTTTATCGCTAAGGCATTTAATGTTATTTCATTGTGCATAAATCAATTGATGCTGAGGTTTACTAAGCATGGTGTGCTGATATATATATATTTAAAATGATAATGTAAAGTTGTCAGTATTTTAGTCAGGTTTTAACGCATTAATTACAAATTTTTAAAAATCAAGAACTTATAGGATTTTCAAAAACTATTACAATACACCAAGAGACATATTGAACAAACTAAGAATTCCTATGCAGAATTAACAAAATTTACTGTAATATATTATTAATGCAAAGTTTGAGTCTTGCAGCGGTGATAAACCCTGGATTTGGAATGTTGATTGAGCCTAGCCACCCATGATAAAGATATCAATGTTGTATACATGCTGAGTGAGATGCTTACCCCTTCAAAAAATAATATTTAATTTTTATATAGCGCTTATCACAAATGTCTTTAAGCGCTTTACAAATAATACAGGAATTTTTGTAAAGTCACAGATTTTGATTTACTGATGCAAGAAGCCAGGATGTATTGAAGGCAACAAAACGTTAAATATATTTACAAAGGAAACTTCTCTCACATGAAACTAGAAATTAAAAGAATCCTTGCCAATTTATCTATTTTCAGACCAATACTTGACCTGCTCTCCATGTTGTCTTGAGCATGGGTTGGTAATATGCACGTTTCAAACGGTGATGATTTACTTTCAGTGGTTAACATTTTTATTACAGCAAGTTTACCATTTTCTTGGTTTTAAAATAAATAAGCATGGGATACAAAGTCGGTATCAAAATACATTTTAAGATAAAAAGATGTTATTTTTGTGCATTTGATGAACACAATAAAAAAAAATTAAACATGAATTAATTTCTGTACTGTTCTATTTCGAGTTTCATTTTTAATTTTTGTTTTAAGTGCATTATATGGAAGTTTGACAATTGCGAAGAAGAGGGGATGAGAGAAATATTTGATGTTTTATTCATAACTGAGAATATAAACAAGGTATTCATCTTCTACAAAAAGAAATACCCCAACCTAATGGACCTCGGCTGTAAGGTGCTAAGAAAGGTTTAGAACAGGATGTGTATTGTTCTGGCCAGAAGTTAAAGCGTATCTGCCATAGTTTACAGGAGGGATTAGATTGCCCTGCAAGGTCACTGGACAGGTGGTTATCTCATCAACTCAGCTCTCAGTTAACATAAGAAAAAGAGGATCATGGGGGACCAATGGTCACCGATTAGGCATGGTTTGTTATATAGAGGGCGCAAGTAGCTACAAGTAGTGTAGTGGGCCTTTAAAAAAAAAAATTATCTCACAGTCAGAAGAGTGACTTTAAAACGTACTGAATTATCCATGACAATCAAAATCAATAGGTAAACACTTTCTATATTTAACTCTTTCCTTCCTATTCATTTTCTCTCATTTTTCAATCTTTCTCATTCATTTCACCACTGTCTGTCTTTCCATTTTATTCATTCATTAATTCTATATATTAAGGAGAGTAGTAGCTTCCCAAGGTGACCTCGTGATGCTGCTAAATGATTTGTTTAAAAAAAAAAAAAATTGTAAACAGTTACTGCAGAATTTGAACGTTCATGCAGGAGTTTTACAATAATTTGACTGTCTAATCTCACGACTGAATAAATGTTACTTGGATAACGGTTTTACTCACCTTGACATTTCCAGGAGCAGTCTTTCACTATCAATAGAAGCAGGAATCTGTGGAAATCCATCTGACAAAATTAGAGAAAGAAACTAGATTTGTAATACTTGTTTCGAACAAGTATAGGTGGGCTAAAATTTGAGAAAAAATAAAGGTCACGTTTAAGATAGCTAATTGTCTCAGCTACAACATACTCGAAGTTCAGCGTAAACGAAGCTAAACGACAGAGATATTGCTCGCGAAAGACGGGAATGTAGAATCGAGTTTTAAGAAAAAGTCATGTCCTAGAGAGAATACACGCAAAATGTGAAAAATTGACATGCCTCCTTTAATCGCAAAAATACGCCGTAATGCTTTTGTAAAATTGAAAAAACTTGAAATTTACATTTGTAGAAAATTGTCTCAACTAGATTATATCAAATTTGGAAGAAAATCGATCAATATTTACAGAGATACAATCAATTTTCCAAAAATATGCTGACGTCATAATATGCAAATTGAAATTTTTAGTTCGGAGGCCATTATAATGGCGTCATGAGTTAATTGAGGGTCAAATGTGACATAAAATCATATCTCCAATTCATACTCTATTAAAATATGAAAAAAATTGGGGTCACCTTGCATCCTAAAGAGTTACAATGGATTTTGTATAGGCATGTTTTCGCTCATATGTGCTATGTATTACAAGAGCTCGCGCGCACGGAATTTCATGTTAAATGGTCGATCATTCTGTTATTAATAGTCATAAAGAGATAAACATGGTATCATTTTGTTTGTAAAAATATGTGGAATATTATGAAAGAAAAAAAATTGGCGATTCTATGTTGTGTAATAGTTTTATGCGCAAAAACGCGCGCGCATGCGCGTGTGCGCGATTTTTTAATAAAATGCTTAGAATGGCCTAAAACGTATGCAAAATTATTTTTAGACGATTTTGAGCATTTTAAAATTTTGCGCGCGCATTGACGCGCGGACGTACGCGCACGTGCGCGTTATTTGACCTGAAATTGACCGGACGGATATTGACCTTCATCATGATAAATATGAATGAGAAATATTATTGGGTTATGAAGATATGATCATGAGTTGATTTTCGTAAAATTTTACAAAATGGCGCCTAGATGACGTCATCAGTAAAGGTCAATGTTGAAAACGTTACTGTGCTTTGTACATATGCTTTTACATTATGTGTGCCAAATTTCAAGGCATTTGATTGAGCCAATTTCAAGTAATCGTGCTTACAAAAAAGTGGTTCGAAATAGGAAAAATAAATAATAAAGGCAATTCTAACGAAATTATAAGGTGGTCTGTATGATACAGCCCACCTGAATATTGTCGATATATTGTTTTTTCTAGACTTCATTTTATTATATCAAACCTGTTCTGAAGGAAGAATTTTTTAAATATCCAATTATGATAATGATGTTCAATTATGAAAGGGTTAACTGAATATGCCATTATTTTCACAAATATACGATAATCTAATAGGTTTACATTTTAAAATGAAATATCCCCTACACTGTTGCATAACCATTTAGATATTTCTTAGTTTTTGACTAATTCCGGGACTAATTGAAGTAAGCAAAATAGTGAAAAGCCGAAATACATGCATTACCTATTATGGGGTCAGTGACCGTTGCTGGAGACACTCATCCTTTCTCATTACGAAAAGTTTGTATTTTTGGCCTGTCTTTTTCCTTATATTTCTTGTCGCCATCCTCGCTCACTTTTCTGCCCTCTTCCCCGTTCATACCAAGTCCAATCGGAGTGAGAATTGATGAAGTCTGTCTGCCAGTGATACTGGGCCTTCGTAGGAGGAAGGCTGCGGGGTCGGGGTCTAGATTTGAGTCTTCTAATTCGTCCAAAAAATCATTCTTTTGTGTGTTATTCCAGTTGACTGTAAACGAAGTTGTTTATACCAATGTGAATGGTCCGTTCAACAAGAATTAAACACAATAAAATATCTTCCTAGTGAAAAAGAATTGCCACCAAACAAGTTTGGGGACATATCATTCGTCAAATAGGAGATAGCCAGAAGAAAATTGAATTGAATAGACCATCTGCTCGCAGCAGCAAACCAAGCATTGAGAATGACAAGTTTGTGTTGATGATGCCTGACAATTCGCGTTTCGGATAGTTACAAGTGTACATGCATATGTTTACGTCATAATGCGTTTAATTTGCGCCTATGACCACGTCATAAACCCACACACACAAGCGCCAGCATAGCAGGAGGTGGGGGGGGGGGGGGGAGGGACCTAGAAGTGAAGTTCCCTAAGAAAAAGTAGGGGAGGAAAGGGTCCCCTTGGAAGACATAAAATGTAGACATCATTCTGCCCAGCTCAGTACAGATCATGTAGGGTTGCGTAAACTACATCATGCTATGAATATTACATGCGCCCATGACCCCTTATTTCAATACAATCCACAAATTATCATTAATATTACCCCTCTGGCGTCGGTGCAACATTTTGGTGGGGGTAATAAACTTGCCCACTAAATATGGTGCCATCCCTACTGTTTCGAAACGCTGGCGGACGATGGAGGGTTGTATTGGCATTGAATAGGCAGGGATTCACATTATTTGAAAAATATGATTATGAACAAAGTACATTAATTCGAAATTTGAAAAACTATGATAACAAGAATTACAGAGAAAAATGAAATTGAGAATTTAAAAAAAAATCAAGGCCTGTTATTAAGAACAAATATTGAAGCTTCTGATAAATAATGGAAAGGGCAGTAGGATGGGGTAAAATTATACCGTCCTGAAAAGGATTATTTACCGAACTCCTTGTCTGTTATATGGATTGATGATTGTCAACGACCTTTTGTGTTTACTCCATTTACTTATTATTGACAATATCTTACCACAATGCGCTTTCATTCAAATAATTCGTAATCTCCTTAATCTCTTGCTAAACGGTTTAATCGGTAATTATAATCCAAAATAAACAATCATCAATACCACAATATATTTGTATAGGCTTATTAGTATTGTTACTACAGGTGTATTATGGAGATTAGAGAATATAAACACAATCTGATTATAGGTCTGTTTTTGTATATGTGGTAATAGTCATGTGATTTAACCCTTGGTACCTACGTGACTTCAACACGAGTAGGCATCTATTCTTAAACTTATTTCTGTTTGTACTTCGCATATTATTTTAAGTCACGAGTGCATCACTGTTTTGCGACCAGTATTTCAAATATTTGCACGAGCACTGAGCGATGTTGATTTAGATTTTTCAACAAAAAAATAAGACGCCCTACGTAGCCTTGTGGGTTATGAAGTACAAACACGTTTCTCGAGATTTTTATAGCTAGTTCTGGGTCACCATAAAGACTGGAGTAATACACACGACTTGCTCACATTTGACAGACAGCTCGTTCAGAGGAATACTCTTCGCAGTTCACTCTGTGCTATCCTACTTCGTCAATTTCTTACACTTTCTTTCTGTCTTGGCCAGCCTTGTAAATGCAGATGAAATCAAAATGATGAAGACGTTGATTTTAATGGGGTTATTTCTCACTTGCAGCCGTGCACAAAACTTCGAATTTGCAAGTAAGTATTAAACATGAATACTATATTTTGTTATTTGTTGTTGTTATGTTTGGCCATCTGTTGATGAACCTTTGTTGGTTAGAGTAATTAAGTCCCGTTCACGTATGACGTCACTGTGCCTGATGTCTGAATGTGTCTATATCATAAAGTCACGATTGATTGAAGGAGTTAGAGTTCATTGTATTTTTTTGTTTTGTTACGAGGCCCTGTTGTACTTGTATGTGATATAACGAGGTGGTATTGTTTTATGTGTATTATTATTTTAAGATTTTGATATACAATGTTTCATGATTTTTTTTTGTATTGATCATGATAGCAATAAAAAAAATCATAATTTGAATATGTTTAAGATTATGGCCTATTGTTCTGATTATTATTTTTATTATCATTATTTTTGTTATTATCATAATCATTAACGACTAGCTCATGTGCTATTATTTGGTCCCTTTTAGTTTCACCAAACAATAATTTCTCTTCTTGTATTTGTAAACACATTGTACGAAATGTATTACTGTATTGATGTTGGTAAATAAAATCAAACAATCAAATTACATTTTTTTTTAAACTGATATTTCTATACACGAATTTTCATGGGATCCGAAACCAGCATTATCAGACGGCAAAGAGACACTTAAATTGTTACTAGACCAAATGTGGCAAGTGTGAAAGAATTTCGCGTCAGATGAAGAATATTTCTATATGATTGTTTACTAATCATGACGTATTTGATAAAATGCTATTGGAATTCCAAAGATTATTAATATGCTGCTTGGACACCACAATTTCTGCTTGAGACAGATGATACTTGACGGAGTCGTTCCCATTCGATATATATATATTTTTTAACTTGGAAGATAAAAACGAAGACGAGCGGAAAGTCCATTTTCCTGGCATCATCTAACTTTTATTCATTCTAACTTACGATACAGCGTTCATGCATTCTTAAAGATCAAATTAACTTAATATGATATTAGACTTTTCGCTACATTTTTTATTTAATTTACAAAGTCGGAAACTCGAGTCCGGTTTGATTGAGATAAAGTCATAAGAGCAACGCACTGAGCATGATTTCATTTCGTCCCCGCCCATTAAGCTATACTGCGGAGCCCCAAATTATGTAATCATATTCAGATAATAATACTATGGAGCATTCATAATGCACCAACTAATGTTCTCAAGGTGCAAAAGATATTTGAGAACATGGAAACACTTAGTGAAGCAAAAAAAGTAGATCTACTGGAAAGAAAAATTTGAAAAGAAGACTTTTGATGGCATTTTTAAAGCAGTCTACAACTGAAATATTGTGAATAGATTGGGTCAACTGATATTGGCAAGGTCCATTATATGACCGACCACCACCCATCCCGTACGATTCCTTAGTATTATGAACAACAAGCAATTTAGAATGTAATGATCTTAAATGTCATGGAGGATTATAAAGCATCAACAAATCAACATTGTACTCTGGGGCAGATCCATCCTTACATTGAAAAAAAAAACAAGCAACAATAATTTGAACCCAATGCGGAATTCAACAGGTAACCTGGAGTAAAACTAGGGTGAGCAGTACATCTGGTAAGGATAAAATTAAGGGCTGATGGATTATAGATTGTTGTTAGTTTGAAAGTTCTGATTGTGGTTGCGAAAAAGGTGCATAACCAAAGTCCGGCCGAATAGATAAAACAGTTTCGGAACTTTAAACTATAATGTTTCGTCACAAAGGAGAATAAACGAACGTAATAATGATAATGGGAGATATCATCGATGATACTTGAGTCGCCGAACTTTTTTTAGCAAGTTAATATTGGCCTATAATGATGTTAACTTCGATTCCTTCCCTTTTCCAGGTGTTTTACAAGTATTGACCGAGGCTAGCGGCTTACCAGCTATTCAATATCTGGCACAGAATCCGCCCACTGAGGTTAGTTATTTTTTTCCGAAGAGTCATAATGTTTTTTTTTTTAAATATCCGCTTACACCCTAAGAAACAAAATTAAAATCATCGAAAAAAGGCAAAACACTTACATTTATATTAATTGTGTGGTAAATAATTCGTACACATTGGATACCTCATTTGTTTAACCGTGTTTTGGAGCGAATGCTGCGAACGCTCTCAATATGATATATAACTGAAATCTTCTACTAATATCATTAAAGATTATCTTCTTATAATGAAAATAAAACTAAAATTCTCGAAAGCAAAAGGCTTGTAATGGAGTCGCCATAATAATTCAAACATACATAAATATTACACGATAAATTATAATCTACATATAATTGAATGATAGGTATATAATCTACGTAAAATAATGAGAAAATATTATAGCGAATTTCAGCATAATCTTTCCAAAATTAAGAAATTTATTTTATTTTTCCAGGAGTCAGGTCCATGCTTGAATGATCTACAAACTTATTCAGCGAATCTATCAGTCGGTGCAAGATATGCAAGGAAGAGTAAGCTTGAAACTGTCTCCTTCTATTTAGTTTCGTATAGTTTTACGGCTGAGGAAAAAAACAAATATACATGGTTGGCCAAGTGTTTTAAATTGAGTAGAACAAATTGTGCTTTATAATACATGTAAAGGAAGTCTGTTATTTGTAGTATTTTACCTTTCTATGCATAATGGAAAGATAAAATCACGATTAAACACATGAGGTCCCTAAAGTCTTGAATATGTTTTGACTAAACCAAACTCAGATGGGCACTTTCTATTATTCTGTTAATACTAGTTAGAGACATAGACCTACAATCATGTCCTTTTCTAATTCCTTTCCAGGCTGAAAGAATGATATTCATTGAATAGATAAACATGTAGTATGACATTTGAATGAAAATACCACATCTACTAAATGTCTTATGTAAATTTATATTTTGAAACAGTGGCAACCTCGTTCGGTGACTTTCCAGACGAGAGTGTGGAATTTACGTGGAATGCGTATGACTACGGAGTCATGGAACAATGTTTAGATGTGAACAAGGGTGATGCAGATGACTCGCCATTTAATGCTCATTACTGTATGGCGATGACTATGATAGTCACGGTAAGAATGACTCGCTAGTTAGTGCTCATTACTGTTTGGTGATAACTATGATAGTCACGGTAAGAATGACTCGCTAGTTAGTGGTCATTACTGTATGGCAATGACTATGATAGTCACGGTAAAAATGACTCGCTAGTTAGTGCCCATTACTGTATGGCGATGACTATGATAGTCACGGTAAAAATGACTCGCTAGTAAGTGCTCATTACTGTATGGCGATGACTATGATAGTCACGGTAAGAATGACTCGCTAGTTAGTGCTCATTACTGTATGGCGATGACTATGATACTCAAGGTAAGAATTACTCGCTAGATAGTGCTCAATACCGTATGGCAATGACTATGATAGTCACGGTAAACCTAGTTAGTGCTCATTATTACTATAGGGCAATGAATATGACATTCTGGGTCAGAATGACTCGCTAGTTAGTATCAATTACTGTATGGCAATGACTATGATATTCAGAGAAGAATGAAATCGTGTATTGTGTGTGTGCATGTGCGTGTGCGGGCACGCATGGGTGTGTTCGAAATACTGTAGTCAGTGCCCAAACCACAAGTTTGTTTTCAAACTTCTTCAGGGGCTCCTAACCTCATGTTTTTATATTTTCATGAATGGTTGTATATGTATTTTTATGGTTGAATAAATTGAAATTGAAATTGAATTGAAGTATCATTCATTTCAATTGATCATTTGTCCATCTATTAGTTGGAGGTTCATATCGGGACATGTTGGCCTTCATCATGTGACACGCAGGATATACAAGCCATCTCGACTCAATGTAAGTTCATTTTTAGATAAATGTATTTGTATGGTAATTTTCTTTGGATTTTTTAAAATTGTAATTCATGTTCATGTTCATTTAAGTTTTTAACTTCCAGACAGAGGCGAAGATCTTAATAAAATCCATTTATCTATCTATCTATCTATGTATTCCTCAGAAATAACTTTAGAAGTTTCTTTGGCACATATTCGTAAATAATGATAATAGTAATATAAATAACTTTGATTTTCAAGTAAAGCCTAATCAGCATTAATTATGTTCTTTTCTGAGGGCCCTGCAATTATCATTACCTAGTAATTACCACGTACCTTTTACACCTGGGTGGAGAGTGGCAAATGTGGATCAGTGTCTTTCCAAAGGACGTAAGTTCGGGCCTGGGATCCGAACCCTCAATCTTTGGATTGAGAGTGAATAAACCGTACTGTACCACGAAAACTCCACAAACTCCCCTAATTCTCACTCGTTAGCTATATTACTAGAAAACAATAATATTGATCGTAGCCTCGTGACAAGGTCATATCGATGAAAAATACATAATAACACAAAATTAAGTTAAATGTACAAAACAACAAATATCTGAATTTTGAACACATTTATGAATATTATGATGGATATCGAGTCGTTTTTTCTTTAAATCCTTTATATTCATATCTATTTATTGTCTATCTACCCTTATTTCATGTGCCTCCGCTCTTTTCCCTCTTTTCAATCCTTTCTCTCCCATTCCCTTTCATTCTCTCTATTCCACCTTCACTCTCTTTCTCCCTAAAATACATATCCACTCTCCATTTCTCTTCTCTTTCTTATTCTCTTTTCCATTCCCTCCTCCTCTCTGTAACAAACCCCCAATCTTCCTCCTTCACCAAAACTCTCAATCTTTTTAAAATTAAATATGAATAATTTCTGTAACATAAGTATAACAGTCAGCATGGGCTACTTTGACACTTTTGTAATTTGTAACACTCTCTTGCTAGTGTTTCTTTTACTCTGGTTGTACATGATAGTATGTTTTAGTATGTTTTTGTGTTTTGTTCTGTTTTTGTTGTTTTGTTCTCGTTCCTTTTTTTTCCCTGTATGTGTGTCTTTTAGTTGAAGGCTTTTATATAAGAAATCCCTCCTTTCTGCCTATCCCAAATGCTCTCATAAATTACAATTGTTATTTGTTATCACTATCTTTTTCATCAATCCATTCTGTATTTGTTTGTTTTCAATGTTTTTATGAAGAGTGTTGAATAAACTTTGAATTGAATTTGACACACCCTCTCTACCTCTTGTCTTTGGACCCCCTCAGTGTCCATACTCCTTCTTAACAGCACTGATCCCGGACTAACCTTCGTATGTCTAGCTCGGCCACCATGGGACGCAGACGCTATCGCTGTACTGTAAGTATGATTTATAAGATGATGACGTGGATCCTAATCACATGATTGGTTAAAAGCGTACACGTGACCAGGCATTTACTTTGCCTAACGCGTAATTTAGATAATGACCGGTCATTATCCAATTCTAATGACCGGTCATTAGTCAGATCATGTTATAAAACATCATTTTATAAAACAAACAAAACATCATCTTATAAAACAAATAATACACATTATTTTGTTTGGGCATTAGCAAAATTACCCGCACTCGGTACCTTCAAAACAGTCCAAACACCCTCTGCTACCGCCTCGGGCGTGTTAGACTGTTCCAAAGGTACCTTGTGTGGGTAACTCTTACTAATGCCCTCACTGCTGTGTATTATTTATATGATATTCAAACATATATATATCGATAATTTGCAAAGTTAGTGATTATTTTGATATTGATACCAAAGTTTCATATCTGTTCACTCTCTGTCTATTCATTCTTTCATCTAAAATGATGTTCTTGTTATTGTGTTATTGCAGCTTGTCAATTAAGAAAGTATATAAAACTACAATTTAGAACCCATATTTTATTATTGTTAAATTACAGGACGTTCTTCTGCGTAGTTGCTGCGGTGGTGCTAGTAGCAACTATATACGATCTCTATATACGAAAACATTACATCTCTTCAGAAACCACACAAGCTCCTCCGAAGTCAATGATCACAAACGACGGGGTTAATGGTTTGGTCAATGAGAAATACATTCCTTCAGATGAAGACAACCCGTCAACGAATGATGTGAGTATGAAACATTGTAAAGCAGTGGCAAACTACCACTCAGCGACTGCTCTGTGAAGGAACCATGTCAACACTTTAGTTGACGAGGGTAATGGAGTACATATATTTGAGTATATTTTGTAATCAATTTAGGATTCATGAATATCCAGTACTTTGGGATTTAATTGTAATTGCGTACATGAAAAAAATTCAGTTCCAAATCATATTCCAAATCGTATTACAAAATGTAATTAAATAAATTTGCAGGCAGTGATAGTGCACAATCTGCAGGAATTGCTTCACATTGTGGGTGAATAGATTTAATTGAAGAATATAAGTAGAGGCTCCGTGGTCTAGTGGAAACGTACTCGGACTGTGGATTACATGGTTCGAGTTTGAAGTTCCGCTGCGGCAGTAATGTTCTTTATAGCAAGACTTTATTATAGATGTGCCACTCTGCAAGCTAGATGTTAAGACCGGTAGGAAGGAACTCATTTAGAACACCGAAAACGGTACCACTTTGCTTGGTTTATAATTATGTGGACTATACAAATATCCAATATTATAGTATATAACCCTTTATAATGATGACCATTTACAGGATGAGTGGAGAGGTGAGATGCCGCCTAAAGAGGCATATCCGGGTACCATGGCAGGCAAGGCTGTCGAAAGTATGATGATGACATCAATACAACAATCGACTGAAACACAGATAGAAGAGAAGCAGACAGACAAGAAACTCGGTAAATCCTCCAGTCTTCTTGAGAGCAGATATTTATGATTGAAAAGCAAATTGGTTTTGATTTCTTCTTTTTATTCCCTTTCTGTACACGGAAATGTTTACATCTGTACATCGGACTATTTGATCATTTAGCATGAGAGGTTGGTCCAAACACTTTAGCTTTTACTCTCCCATTACGAAGATGGCGCTATTTTCAGAGCCAAGAAAGGGATTTGTTTTTATTGTTAATTATTTATTTTTGTTAACTGTCAACTCAAAAATTCATTGATTTTTGTTTGAGTGTATTATGTTAAATATATGTGTACAGCAATACCATGTAACACGATGAATTTGCATTGTTAAATGGACAATAAAGATGAACCTTATGAACCTTATGAACTTTATTATGTTTTTCTATGATATTATTTCAAACTGAAAAATTTACATAAAAAGATAAAAGCTCATAATTATATAACTGCCCAAGACTCAACCTTCTATTTAAAGAAAACCCAACTTGATGAAATACACAATATGAGTCTTTCTCTCTCTCTCTCTCTCTTTCTGTATAACTCCTCTCTCTCTCTCTCTCTCTCTCTCTCCCTCTCTCTATCTCTCTCTTCAAATAATCTGTACCTTCTGCTTTGATTTACTATCTTCTTTTCTTATTTTGTTTACAATTAATTCTACAGGTATATTTGACGGTGTATTGATGTCGTTCTCTGCTGCTACTAATCTTCGTTTTATATTGAGTGCCAAGCCATCTCGATCTAATCTTGGCGTCCTTAATGGACTACGTGTTATCAGTATGTTCTGGATTATCTTGTTACACTGTAATCTCTTCATGTTTGGATCAAAGAAGTTAGGTAAGTTATATTTATATTTATTAAAATGCCCTCAAGTAATGCATCCACAAGGTCTGAATTATTATTTGAAATAAATTTTAGAAAATAGACGCATGAATCTTATTTGTTAAAAGAAATATTGTTCATAATAGCTAGAATTTCTAGTAGAAGTCGTAACATCAACAAGCCCTAAACTAATCAAACAATTACAAACTCGAGGACAAATAACGAACAAAAATGCATCAGGAGTTTTGTTTACAGATAATTCAATTACCACTTTAGTTTCAGATCTAAAACTTATTAATCCTTGTCAAATGCTCATGTAATCAGACTCTAAGGTCTCTTGGAATTTCCTAGAGGGACTCTAACGTGTAAGTCTAGATGATCTGCACATACCATGTCAAATTTCAATTCATAAACTAGAAAGTACTTTGTCGAGACTTGTTGCAATGAAGGAACAGTATTGATGAATGAATGATGTGGATCGGTTTATTTCCGTTTTCAAAAAACAGTCTACTCCAAAAATTAGACTCACAATCAATCATCTATCCAAAAAGGATTAAAGAGGAGAATTCATTTGGGCAAAATATTGATTTCTAGAAACTAATTGAATGTGGCAACGGAGATTTTTTAAATTCTGTCTTGTGTCAATTTCCAATTATCATCTCTCATGTCACAGAACTTCAAATCTGCTATTAATTGCGAACGTTTTTCATGCTTTACACAGTTATCTCATGATTTGCATGAAATGTATTTGAATTGCAGATAATTATTACACCATTCTTAACACGTCAAACAAGTTTCCTAGGATGGTCATTCATTATGCAACATTCGGAGTAGATACATTCTTCGTTATCGGGTGAGTTACTCTATTTGAATAATCTTATACCCCTAACCAGTTGTCATGAGATTGTACAAAATGAAGTGGCTATGTTTAAGCTTTAGGATGTCAAACATGGTGTCATCTTGCTCTTGTTAATTCTTTGGAATACTTTGAAAAAAGACTAAAACTGTTAAACTGTTCTTCCAACTTTCTGTTTCATCTGTTGATCTAAAATAAACAGTTTGTGTAATATGGGGTCTCACACACGACTACTTCATGGATCCCTTATCTGATCGAAAACTAGCCACGTTTTGCATTTTTTTAAATTTGTGCTCCTGTTAACTAGAAGTTTAAGATGTTGGAAATGTATTCTTGTCTTGTCCCCTCTACTAATTATGACCAGGCGCGTACGCAAGGGGGTGGTTTTGGGGTGAACCCCCCCCCCCCTCGAGTTTTTTGTATATGTATGTTTTATGTATGTTATTTTGGAAACCTCCCCCCCCCCTTTTTATTTTTTTTTCTAAATAAATAAAAACAAAAAAGTTGCCAATGGCTGACCTTAAAAAGGTGACCTAACCCCCCCCCCCCCAACTGGACAAAATGTCAAATATTCAAATTTCAAGATCCCAAAAAAAAAAGTGTCCTCTTACCCGGATACCGCAAAAGTTAATGAAAGTTTGCCCCGTTCAAGAAATCAAGCATTTTGCGTTTCCGCTAACGTTCCCATGTTTGTTGGTATTATCAAATAAATTCTAATGCACAGAATAATAATTTATACACCTTATTATGTACATATTTACATAATCTGATTAAACTATGTTACAAAAATCGATTTATATTGTACAATATTTACTATGAACTATAATTAAAAATGTTTTTGAAATTGTTTTTTTGTAAATTTTGTAAATTTCCTTTACAAGTCTTGTTCAATTATTTCTTCAAAACAAATTATACAGAATAACGCTGATTTTATTGATGCTTTTTAATTGTTTATAGAGGGCTGCTAGTTACATACACAACACTGATGAAGCTGGGTAAATCCAAAGGAAAGATGAATTGGCTCATGTTTTATTTTCATCGTTACTGGCGCCTGACCCCTGCACTGTTAGGAGCCATGGCACTCTGGATCTCCTTAGGAACACATCTAGCCGGACAGGGTAGTATGATAGAGATATTCTATGGATACGTTGAACACTGGTGTAAGCAACATTGGTGGACGTACCCGCTTTATATCAACAATCTCTATCCATTCCCTGGTAACAATAACGAATCGGTAAGGGAATTCGAATGGGTCGAAGTAACATGACAACTACATTTTTGTTTCCTACTCTTTTACTTTTCTTTCTTTGTTTCTTCCCCCTTTTTCAGGGAAAGTGGGGGGGGGGCGTGGAGTGTGTTTTTAGTCTGGTGGGGCTGCAACCCTAAAACCCATTATAGTACGCCAATAGTACCAAAATAACTTTTAATGAATCTGATATACAAGACTCCACACTTATCGCCAGTGGCATACGCATGAATTTGTCAAGGGGGGGGGGGGGGGAGTTTAAAATTGGATTGCATCATTAATGTGACCCCGCGAAATAGTATATTTTTTTCTTGACGGGGGGAGGGGGGTCGAGGTGGGAGGGGGGGGGGGTAGTGTATATATATCTCCGTATGTTAATCGGCTGTATTTTGTACTTTCGTTGCCTGATATTATTGTATGTATTTTTTTACACCTATTGGAAGAACAATTCCTTTCACTTCTATTGTTTATTGCTTTTGATTTATGTAATGAAGTTGAATGTGAAATATGATATAAAACTAAACTGAAACTGAAACTGAATGGTAATTATACTGGGGAAGTCACAAATGCCCTAATAAGACCAATGTTTTTTTTCTCAAAAGGAAACAGGTTAATCGGATCAGACGTCATACGTCATGTCTTTATTTTATAAACATATGACAGGAAGGATATACCAAGCCCTAGTCGGGGATGATACAACACATCATATCCTCGACTTCCTTTCAAATCTAAAAATTCGAAAAGACTGGGTATTCCTATTTTCTAGAAATCTTATTGTGGACGTCCAACATTTTTTAAAATTTTTAATTGGATCTTATTATGGTGAAGGAGTTATATGACATTTCATAATTGTGTACGTCGGATACTACATATCTAATTTCTTTTTCTATTACAAATATAATAATAATAATAATAATAATATATTGTATTATCAATCAATACGTACGTACTAACTAATAAGGCATTATTGACCTTCGAAAAAGTGTACATCTTTATTTAAATAAAATTTATTACCATTTGCTCTTACTAATGAAAGCAGATTGTTCGTAAAACAATTTTGTTTGACAGTTTTTTGTTACTGTTTTTATTTTATAATTATTTTCATCATTATCTAATATTTATTTATTATGTTATCAGATTTTATTTTATTTTTAATTATAGAAGATGTTTACATTGATAAAAAAAAAAAAGGAATACATTTGAGAACACTCTATTGATTATCGATTCGGTCATCTACAAACCAAACACAATTTATAGCTAGTACTCTGTATATTTCTCTTTAACAGGTTATGAAAAATGCCTCTGAATTTAATATCAAAACGATAAAAATAATCTCTTCTTCTGATCGTTTTTATCTTTCTAGTGCATGGGATGGGCCTGGTATTTGGCGTGTGATATGCAGTTCTACTTCATCAGTCCTCTCATCATCATAATCCTTTACAGGTAAACTAGCTTTCAAGTATTTCTGCTCAGACATTAAAGAGTATTTTTCCTAGCTTATTTTTGAAAACATACCTCTAGATTATAATGGTTAGGATATAGTTCTGAAGTGTATACCTAACCGTGCTCACAGTTATTAAATTTCACAATATTGGCAGACTGACATAGAAATCCTTCGGCGATCTCCAGAAATCGTTAATAGATGCCAAAGAATATAGGCTGCATCCACTTATTCTAAGAGAGAATTCAAGGCCACTTAAAACAGTAGTAATGCATGAGCTACGTTGGAAATCCCCTGGGAACGTAGATGCGGTCATCCTACATCTCGACTTCAGATTTACTGATCGCATGACGTAACGTTTTTGGCGGTCTCGGTGTGTTTTCACAGCGTTCTCATTTTCGGATATTCGGCGAGTAAGAAGCTTCCAACTCAAAGGCACTCTCAATACCGTATAGTATTTCCTGTCTCCACTACCTATTATGTCGGTGTCATTTTTTTAAAAATATTACAATTTCAGTACGTGACGTGTAAGGATACTGAAATCGCTCAGGTTTTATACTATAACTATTAATACCGATGTGCTTTACTGAGAGACTGTGGAGACCATATTTGAGTTCCAATATCGGTACTTTGTAATATGTTTGCATACTATGCTTGTTTTGACCACTATGTAAAAAGCATTTTAAAGTTCATAAGGATGCGATGCAGACGAGCAATGGTATATTGGTGTTTTGTCCTTCTTAACCTAATCAAAAGAGAAGGGAAAGGAAAGACATAATAGATGAATATAATGTCTTTACAAGAATTAGAAGAAAATAAAGAGAGGGAATTACAATATATGTACTTATCTACATCATCATTACACTGTCATTTAAAGTGACTCGGTATTAAATATTGTTGAAGGTTGATGAAAATATGCGTACTTTTTAATGAAATGTTACTTATTATATTCCTTCTACTGTACTAACCCTCCAACATGCAAACAATCTTTAAAACATTCTCAAACCACAAAGATATTTATGGTTTTCGTTGAAGGCGTCAGTGTGCGACACCCTGTTACAGTAAATTCTCCTAAATATTTGTACATCTAGCATTAAAGTCACTACCTTAGGACCATTTTCTCTCATTTGAACAATCTTACCAAGTCCCTTTAAAGGAGATATTTTCGCAGACAGATATATCAAGACTTGGATAGGCGGAGATGAATTGAGAGAAAGAGAGAGAGTGTGTGTGTGTGTGTGTGTGCGTGTGTGTACTTATATAGCTTCATGATATTGATGTATATGAATGATGAAATGATACCAGGTTTGATAAGGCATATTTTCATGTGTATTAATTTCTACAAACCTTCAATCGTTTCTAGAAAGAAGAATGTTGGTATCGGTCTCATCTTTGGCTTGACAACAGCATCGATCGCCTCAGCCGTTGGAATCAGTTGGTATTACGGAATCAATCCGGTCGGACCGTAAGCATTCACATATTAAATTATTTTTTTCATAAATATTATCATATGATGATTATATACCCCCTTATCAATATTCAGATTTAGGTATTACGCTAGAAAAACATGGCAGGACCGATGAAAAAATAAAAACATCACTCCTTATGTTTGCGGTATCACCTCTTATACCATCAAATTATCTTTTTAGCAATGATCTTTTTTAGTCCACATGAATTATGAATATCATCAATATAAGATATCATGTAATGACGTCATAACATACGTGTGATTTTGTTCAAATTGAGAGCCATATGTGCATGTGCCGAAATTGTTATTTCAGTGACTTTAATGATCGTCTTGGAGGAGAGAGTTTGGATGTTACCTACACCAAGCCATACACACGAATCCAATCATACCTGGTTGGTATGTTTGTAGGATATCTTCTCTACAGGACTGTAGATCGAAAGATCAAGATTCCTTTGGTAAGAACAAAACTGTTATTCCAATTATCCTCAAACCTGGCTTATTAGACCGTCTGAACTCAAGGCGTCATTTTCATTGCGCAATTCAAGGCAGTTACGCAAAGCCACTCCGAGGTGGGTGCGTGTGTGTGTGTGTGTGTGTGTGTGCGTGTGTGTGTGTGCGGGCATGCGCGCGTTTGTGTGTGTGAAATTGTGTGAAGGGGTGAACGCAGTCAAGCGCTGAGATGTATCGTGCGAGCACACACGGGACTCTAATTGAGATGGATGTGACACTCTTAGGATAGAATTTTGAAACATTTTGGGTCAAAACTACTTTTGGTGTTTGAACAGATCTAGCATTTTAAGCAGAAACTTTTCACCATTATAAAAGTCGCCTATATTAACTTTATCAAATCTTGTACCAACTGGCTAATTTTCATTTTCACTGAAAAGTAGGGGCATTTTTAAACAGGCCATACCCCCTCCTTCAAATGTGTGGGGGATGTATACCCCCACCCCGTGATTCAGTGACATTCATGCCTGCTAATGCAAAGAACCGCCCCATGCAAACTCAGTGTCCTGACACTTCATTGACGCAATGGTGTCATTGCCTGGCGAAGGTTTGGGACTTATCTGAAAATCGGTTGACGGTGTAGCAAATAATTTAATCTACGTAAATCAATTAGTGAAATTGACTCAACTATGTTGTGTATTTTATGTTAAGGTTCTCCATTTTTATTTTTTATAAAGTGGAAAACAAACTTTGAATGAACTCGAAAACATAGTTGGTCGCTTTTTTGTGTGATGAATCATTTTGAGTTGGAATTTATAAGCGCAGTGATTGGACAGCTCGTGTGTAGTCAGCCTGAGAGATGTCGGTTGGTGTAAAACTGTAAACCGATGTGGCTCTTTGACCAATGTATTTTTGTTTTAACCCAGTGTGATGCTTTTTAGTTTCTTTCAATCGCATGTTAAAGTCCTACCTAAGAATGTGTAACCAAGGAGTTGTGAATTAAAGATTCAAACGCAAACTGACTCTTCTTCCGATCATGTTTTCGTATTCTGAACTTGCGCTCAATGTCTTAACCCTAATAAGGCCGGGGGGGGGGCATTATGGCCCCCCTCCACGATTTGTCTGATTGTTCGAGAACGCATATGGATGGCGCCCCGCTGCTCGCTGACTTTTTTCTTTAGAGTCTTGCGCATCTTTTAAAACATTTTTTTGTTGAAAATCGGACCTACAGTTACAAGGTCACGTGACCTTTTGTCTTTGCATGTCAGCCCGAAAATCGCTCAATTTCGTGATTTGTGTACAAAACATATGGGAAAGTCATTTTTCCTAAAAATAGATCAAACATTGGTTATTGGGTCTTGTTTGATGTTAAGGTGGTTGTTTTGGTAGTCAAAATAGTTAAATTGTAGTTAGAAATGAAATAAAACAACAAAAACAATAAAATACATAAGTTAAAAAAACAATGAAATACATAAGAAATTATCAAAACAAGAGAAAACATAAGGAATAAGCTGGCTCTTCCAATTTTTTTTGACGTATTATTATTCCAAATGGTCTAATGAATATATGTAGAGAAAAGGAATGCTTAAATATGAACAATATATGATTTATGGGTAAAAATGTGATTTTTATGACCTTATTTGCATAAATTACCATAAAATGCAAATGAGTAAATTTTTCAAAAAATTGAAATTATCATAGTATTCTATACACTTCACTTGACATGCGTGCAAATTTTCGCGGAGATCGGCCGTTTCACGGCCGAGATCTTAAGGGGGGCCAAAATGCCCCCCTCCCCCCCCCCCCCCAGCCGTACTAAGACCTCAAATAGCCCGGCCTTTTTAGGGTTAATGGAGTTAAATTTTGCACGCTTTCGTGTAAGTGTGATCTGCATCATCATGTATCGTCTTAAAATATATATGCCGTTAATCCGGAGTTATATATTCATATATTCCTCTCAAGTACAGCCAATAAATGCTTTAATGACCCTTTTTTTGCGCTACCTTCTTAATGATGGTCTTTATTTTGTTCCAGATATTGGTGATGTTAGGCTGGTTGACTGCCTTTGTTCTCGGGATAGCGTGTGTCTACTGTCTATATGGTGTACGGAAGGATCCAGCTAATGATTTAGAGCAGTACCAAGCCGTTCTCTGGGAGGGTCTCTCACGGTTCGCTTGGGCTATCTCCATCGCATGGATATGCTTCACATGTATCAAGGGATATGGAGGTAAATAGTTTTTTTTTTGCCATGTTTTATATGTCTGCTAGATCCAAGTAAAGAATGAATCATATTGATTGTAACAGATTAAATCATGTGAAATTAGCTTCTTGGTGTAATTTGATAGAGACGAAAGGGTAATTTATAAAGATGTATGGATTTCAATGAGTAAAAATATGAAATTGCTACAAGGCTAGATATAAATCTAGATCCGCTTTAAACAATTGCCAATTATACATGTTAGAACCAACTGTAAGCGTAAGCCGGAATTTTTATATCAATGTTTACTAGCGCCCTGTGATAATAACTTCCTAATACCAAATAAAGCTGAGCTCATGTTCTTTTTCCATTGGTACATGACTGAAAATGACATAATACAATAACTAAACATGGCTATGCAATCTCATGTCTTAATACCGCGTAGAGCCCTAGAAGATAGATTGATTGTATACCAGAAAATGAAATAGAGGGCAAATTTAAAGTTAGTCAACAAGAAACAGATATAGATAGTGTTAACGAGATGACACCCCTTTAGGGGGAAATACGACTTGATGGTGATGATTTTAATGATGCTGATGATTACGATGATGATGGTGATGATCATGATGAAAATGATGATGGTAATGATGATAATGATGCTGATGATGCTGATGATCGTAATGATGATGATGGTTGTGATGACGACGATGACGGTGCTGAGCATTGCATATAATACAACGCTATGTATGTTGTTTCTTTGTAGGCGTCATCAACTCATTTCTCAGCTGGAACTTCTGGATTCCACTGGGACGTCTCACATACTGTACCTATCTCATACATCCACTGGTTATCTATAACGTACTGATGAG
The DNA here is from genome assembly GCA_035222895.1 of Strongylocentrotus droebachiensis. Lineage (NCBI taxonomy): Eukaryota > Metazoa > Echinodermata > Echinoidea > Camarodonta > Strongylocentrotidae > Strongylocentrotus > Strongylocentrotus droebachiensis. The sequence continues at coordinate 160,217 of JAVYIG010004432.1, forward strand.
CGGTAAAGCTCTCTTCATTTCGGCATTATCTCTTTCGTGAGTATTCTTGAAAGGAAGAGAGGACAGAAAGAAAGAAAGAGAGAGATCGAGAGATCGAGAGATAGAGAGAGAAAGACAGTTGTAGAAAGGGTGAGAATTGTGTGTGTGTGTGTGTGTGGGGGGGGGGGTGGATAGCAGAGAGTAAGAGAGAAAAGGGTACACATAGACACGGAAAGAATGCGGAATAAGGCGACAGGTACAAATTTAGGATTCTTCATAATATATTATCCTTCCCTTATGATTAAACATATTATTTATATTCAAGAAATGGTGAAAATACGCCAAATGCCGTTTAAAAAGCATTTCAATTTAATTTGACAAAATTTGTTTAAATCATTTAGCATGTGAGTCATACTAAACGTCAATGACGACGAGAATTTTCGTTAATTATTTTGACATTGATGGACATAGTTTATACATCTACGAAAGGATAGTCAAAGATCAAAAGTCAATTAATGTTTCCGAAGTATTTTACCATTACATTTGTTCTTTTTTTCAGAGCTTCTACTTTGTTGGAAGTGTGGTGTTTTGTTACCTTGCTGCACTCATACTATCTCTGTTGATGGAAGTGCCGGCTGCTGGTCTCGAGAAAGTCTTGTTTAGTCGGGCTTGATGTCAAACTCTGATATGATATACCAGTTATGGCTTCTATCTTTAATAGAACTATCTTTAATAGAACTTGAACATCAAGGCAAGCAATAATTGTCGATGTCATTTTTATAATAACGGATTGATCGATTGATTGGTTGATATTATTTAGTCGTGACTTGTATAGTGCACATATGATTCGTGATATAAACATAACAAAAATAATACATTTATGAATTGACATGGATGATTTACGAATTCAAAGCTCATTTCAAATAATCCAAAATCTTGATGTCCCAACAATCGAAATTATGTTCTTCTATTAAACAACTATGTAAAAGAAGTGAGTAAAATCTATAACACCCATCTTTAAATCTTGATAAACTGTGCACCAACATGCTAACATAAGTTCAGAAAAATTACGTTCTTATGTAACATTCGCCAATCTAAAGATATTTTCTTTGATGATCATAACTTATTTCATTTGTTTATCTTTTAGGCCTATCAATATAGTCTTAATTAACTTAAGTGTTTTTAGCTTATTTTCTATATATTGTTGTGTTATGGTTGTAAATTTGTCACTGTTATATTACTTTTGTTTATATGTCATGATTATGTTGCTTTTTATCAACACGGCCCTGATTGAAACCAGTCTGCAAACTGTTTCGGGCTTTACCGTGTATAAAAAAAATAAACTCAACTAAACTCAACTCAACTCAACTCTCACCAAGGTATAGTTTTCCATGAAAATAGAAATTCAGCTCGTATTGTCCTTATTACTATTCTTTAGTCTGTACCTCAGTCTCTTCTCTTTCCTTGTCATATTCAACCTGTTGTACATGTTTATTTTGTGATGTTATCTATACCCTTTTTTCTTTGATCTTTCTCCGACAGCAGTGATTAAAGAACCAATATTTCATCGTTTATGAATATTTTGTATACCGGTAGTTTACAACATGCAAACACTTCCTGTTGTGTCCCTTTATCAATGAAACGTTTTCGTTTGTATATATCTTAAAGGTAAAGACCAGTAATGGTCATGCGATTGCAATGTGAAAGAAACGTTGTGGAATCGATCAGAAAAGGTTGATCATCTAGCATCTAGCATCTGCAAGGTTCTGGAATCATCAAAATGATAAGAAATTTGGCCCATTCTTCGTAAAGTTACAAGCACTATACACAGAAAGATGTATATGGGACTACCCTATATCTCACAAGACCATGAGAGAAACAAATTTACCAAATATATGGATTAGTAGGCGGTTTCCTGGCAAATTTTTATCATCATGTCTTAGTCAAAACATATTCTTTCACATGATTGGTAATGAGAGCTTCCATTTAATTT